>KL647309.1:1509784-1681691 GCA_000727475.1 Sarcocystis neurona
CAGCAGCAGCAACAGCAGCAGCAACAGCAGCAGCAACAGCGGCAGCAACAGCAGCAGCAACAGCAGCAGCAGAAGGCGGCAGGGCTGCAGCAGCCGTTTTTCCTTCGTCTCATGGGCAGGGAAGGCGGTCAGGCGGTGATGCCGCCGCTGCGCGAACATATCGGCCGTGCTGCGTGGAACGTTTTGCACGCGTCTGCTGCTCGCTATCCAGAGGCTCCTGTACGCTGCTTTCCCTATCTTCTCCCTGCCACCTGGCCACACGTGAACTTCCGTCGTTTCTCTTCTTCTCCCCCTCTCTCCTGTCTGTCTCTGTATCACAGTGTCTTTTCTATAAACTGTACGTCAACATTCGTTTGCCTTCCTTCGTTTGTTCCTGCATGCATGTAGGCAGGGACAGGTCTGTCCCTTTCGCAAGAAAATGTGTTCTTCTCCACCCACCTGCATAGAGAGCGAAGCATCAAAATGCGAAGATAAAACGAGGCTCTCCCTTCCCGTCTTCTCCAAGCAGCACCACCCCACACATACATCATACACACGCACTACACATCTCTGCTTTTCTCTACCTGCTGCACCAGTGCCATCATCTATAATCACTCATATATCTTATTACTGCGTCGTATACATATATATATACACGAATGTGGTACGTATATATATATATATATATATGCACCTGTATTCACGTACACAGCTGCTGCAGCAGTACCCCTATAAATATCTCAATACAACAACCACACCTACATACACATATGCCTATATATATATTCTGCATTAGGATATATATATATATATCACCCAACAGCTACATATATGTATATGTTTGTGTGGCTCTTCTGTGATATATATATATGTATATGTATGCGTGTACACATACGTTCACATATATATGTATGTATATATGTACTGTGTGGGACGTGTGCATATATGGGAGAGAATAAAATATTTGAATGTGAACAAGAAAGCATTCGCAGGTGGCATGCGAATTCTTGTGCGTACAACTACATGCGGATATATATGTGTGCGTGTATATTGCTGTGCGGTGCGTTGCATAGGCGTGTGGATGAGTGCAGAGCAGAGAGGGACTCCTGCGTAGTTTTTTGCTGCTGGGACTTCGCAACTTTTCCAAGAAGGAGATTATTTCCTTTTCTGGTCGTTTACTTCAGCAGGGAAATTTGTTCTTCTTCGCTGAGTCGCTGCTGGTCTTCGCTTTTTTTCCCTTCTTCTCCCCGCCTGAATTCACGCGTGTGTCTCAAGACTCACACGTATGATGTTCCTGCTGTGCTGCTACTGGTGCTGCGTCTTCTTCTACGCGCCGCTGCCCGGCTGCTGCTGTTGCTGGTGATGCGGCTGCTTCTCTTTTTCTCGCTGCTGCGGGTTCACGTCCTGCCATTGCTGCTGCGTCCCCTGTCGCGCGTGCTGCTCTGCTGACGCTGCGCCGTAGACCCTGCTGCCTCCTGCTTCTGCTGCTGCTGCTTCTCAAGTCGCTGCTGGCCTCTGCTGCTGCTGCTGCTACGTCTCCTGCAGCTGAGGCCGCTCGAGAGGGAGCGGCTTATCTGGTTGCCCGTGCTTCTTCTTCGGTGCTGCAGTCGCCTCTCAGAGTCCGCGAGCCGCCGCGACACTTGCTGCTGCTGCTACGTCGCACCTGCTGCCGCTGCTGCGTCTCAGCCGCTGCTGCTGCTGCAGTGTCTCACCTGCTGCCGCTCCTTCTCTGTCCTGCTGCTGCGTCTGACCTGCCGCTGCTCCTGCGTCTCGGCTGCTGCTGGTGCGTCTCAGCTGCTGCTGCTCCTGTCTGCTATAGCCGGTCGCTCTCTCTTCTTTTTCTTGCGCGTGTCTGCTGTCTGCCTCGGCGTGCCGGGAGTGCGGCGACTTTTTTAGCTGCTGCGGCTGCTGACTTTTCTGTGGGGTGTGTCCCTGTGTAGGGAGCGGACGAGCAGGGGGACGCGCGTGCTTGGCTGCATGCGTTTGCCGCAAGATATCCATGCCAGGTTTGCAGAGATGAATTTCTGCCCATTTTGATGGAGGAACCTCCTCTTCTTCAGTCGAAAAAAGACTACGTTCTCTGGGCATGCAACGTACACAACAGAGTAAATGCGGATATCTCGGCCCCCCACTTTCCCTGTGAAAAGCGCTGGGTTTTTCTCCTGCGTCGAGCCACGCCTTGGGCGTTAAACGACTAACACCGGCAGCCGAAGACCACCGCGAGTAACTTCAGCAGCAGAAGCAGCAACAGAAGGAGCTGCAGAAGCAGCAGCAAAAGAAGAGCGACAGAAGAAGGAGCAGCAAGAAAAGCAGCAGGGACAGAAAGAAACGCAGCAGAAGCAAGAGCGGCAGCAGCAGAAGCCGCAGCAACAGAAGCAACAACGGAAGAATCGCAGCAGCAACAGAGAAGCAGCAGCAGAAGAATCGCAGCAGCAGAAGAATCGCAGCAGCAGAAGAATCGCAGCAGCAGAAGAATCGCAGCAGCAGCAGAAGAATCGCAGCAGCAACAGAAGAGCAGCAGCAACAGAGAAGCAGCAGCAACAGAGAAGCAGCAGCGGATCCTGTGCATGCTTGAATGGATCTTTTCTGTGGCTGTTTGCATTTGCTTGGGGGAACCCTATATATGTGTGAGTATATAAATGTCTGAGTACATGTTGTTTTATATATGCAAGCGTATATGTCTGTTGAGGAGAGACTTCGTCGACAGTTCGTTCGTAGAAGCTGTCACTTCAGAAGAAGAAGTATATATGGATATACACGAAGATCGACGTGAATATGTACTTTTGCAGGTGAAAACCGGAAATACATATGAAAAAGGATCAAATAGTGATATACACAAGACGAATAATTTTAGCGATACAAGAAAGCAGCAGCAGCATAGGAGTTGCCAGAGATATACGTTGACGCAGAGACTCTTCCCTTTGCCCTCCCGCAAAGAGAACGACGAACACACTTGGCTGCGTCTCATATGAAGAGAGGAAGGGGGGGCGTTTTTTTTGCGAAAAGGAAGAAGCGTCCTCTTGCAGCTGCTGGAGAAGTGAGTCAGGGAGGTGAACTGAGAAATCCGAAGAGAAGAAAAGATGTACTCGGGACAAGAGAGGACTAGCAGGACCCGGGGCAAGAAGAGCCGAAGAAAGAGAAGAAGGGGAAGATCCATATGAAAAGAGGGAAAGTGGGGTTAAAGGAGAGGAGAAGGTAAACGGAAGAGTGGAACTTGCGTATCGACAAGAAGAAGAGCAGCAGGGAAAGCAGCAGCAAAAAAGTGACGGAAGAAGAAACGCAGGGAAGAGAGGAAAAGACAGAGGGCGAAGAAAAGCGTGAAAGGAGTAAAAGACGCAGACACACAGACAGGGGGAGACCCCAAAGAAGCAGAAAAGGGAGAAGAAGGCAAACAAAAGAAAAAAAGGGACAGAACGAAAAGAAGAAAAGGAAGGGAAAGCAGAGAAGAAGAGAAAGCAGAAAAAGAAGGCAGGAAACGCAGCAGGTGGGAGAGGGAAGGCACGGAGGGAGCGAACGGGTGCAGCAGAAAACGAAGTTCCTGCAGGCGCCGAAAAAACGAAGCAGCGTGCCAGCAAAGAAACGAGAAACTCTCCTCGTTGGTGAAAAGAAGCGCGGGGCTCCACAACAAAAAAACGTCTTCGGAAAAGAGGCAGACGACGCACATGCAAAGGAACCTAAATAATCCTACGAATCAGGACCGTGTCACAACACATACATACATATATATATATATGTATTGTATATACACATGTATATTCACTTATATATATGTATGGCTGAAGAATGATGTGAGTACATATATATAGATAGGTGGAGAAAGATGAGTAGATAGGTGACTGGTTGATTAAAAGTGTATATATATGTATACACACATACTTTTTAATACATATATACATAGGTACATGATTGAATAGTGAGGTATACATATATTTATATGTGTTGGTGGATGGTCAAATAGAAGTTGTAAAAGTGCAACTACATAACATATATGTATGTCTTACGCACAGGAAATGGATGAATGAACGTGTATACATATATATATATATATATATGAATGTAGTTATATGTAAAAATATATACACACCACAAAAGTGTGTAAGATATTTTAACACATAAAAAAGGTTGAATAAAGGTGTGTATACATATATACATATAGTCATGTATATATACCTAGGGGCACGACTGAATAAAGATATGTTTATATATGTGGGTATACGTACCCTGGTCAAATAAAAGGGTGCAAATATATATATATATATATATGTAGGTGGATGGTCAAATGGAAATTTAAAAGAAACAAGTAAATAAGATATATATCTATATATATTTATTACTTGTAATTAGTTACACACTTGAATAGATACATATATATTTGTGTGCACGGGTGAACGAAGAAGTATGATTCGTGTATGTGTGGGTCTTTATACGTGTGACTGATTTATATATGGATCTCCTGCATGAGAGAAGAAGATATTTATATTTTACGTGTCGTTGCATATATATTCGTGCAGATAGGTGACACACGCAAACGAGGACGTAAGTGGCTCCCTTTTGGTGGAGAGAGACGGGCCCCGCCGTGCACATGTATACGACACGTACACATATATACATAGGCACTTGATCGAATTTTTTCATTTGTTTCCCTTCCTTCTTTCATCCCCTCCCTCTCTGGGTTTCTCTATCTGTGTCTCTGGGCGTCTCTTTGCGTCGCCCCCTTTTTCTGTCTTCCTTTCTGCGTGTCATTCTCGAGGCGAGAAATCGCCCACCCGCAGCGCGAGGGCACAACGCAGTGCAGCAGATATTTACCTCCACACGTCTACACGGCCACGCGTGCGGATTCACTTCGCGGGACGCTTTCCTGCAGAATTCACATGCCGACACAAATCTATGTGTACGTGAATGTGTTTGTGTGCGCCTGCGACGCCCGGCTGTCTGTGGAGAGAGAAAGGAGATCCACGACCGTCCTGCGTCGATGAGGAAGTCTCTCTTTTCTCCTAATTTATCTTCAGGAACAGACTTTCCTGCCTTAAGACGCTCCGCACGTGTATACGTGGACGCAGGAAAACGAAAAGAGGCGCCTGCACGTAGGGAAGGGCACTTTAAAAAACACGCGCGTGTGTGTGTTTGATAAAAGATACACGCGAAGCACACGACACCAGAGAGGTCAGCAGCGGAAGAGATAGACGTAGAGAAATTCAGTTTGTGTGTATGTGTGTGTTGAGGAGTGTATCTGAATATTTAAAGAGAGAGACATTCGATCTGCCTGCTCGGGAGAGAGAAGCTTGACGAAGCCTGCAATCTCGGTGGTGCGCGTGGGCATGCCGCAGGAGCAGCAGCAGGTGCTGGTGACACAGACATGTACGTGCGTACATGGGCGTGTAGGTATAGTTTTGTGTGAGTACATGTTTGGGTAGAGTGGAGCTATTCGTGTATGATGGACGTGTATCTCTGTTAAAAATTTAGATATTTGCTCTTAGGCGTAAAATATTGCTGCTGTTGGAGGTTGTGTTGGTAGAGAGGAATATCTGTGTGGAACAGAAGAATTTTTGTCTCTAAGGGAGAATTCCACAAAAATATATTTTTCTGTGGGGAAAATATTGGCGTTTGTGTGAATTTTGTAGATACCTACACGTGCTGTAGATACGTACCAAAAATATCTGTCTTCGTGTAGAAAAGGTCCAGATGAGAATATAGAGGTAGATGTACACGTCTGTGTAGGGCTCTCTGTGTGGGTGTGTGACTGTGTACGACAACGACGCTTGTGTATATTTAGAATACTTTTTGCGTAACATGTTGGCGTAGGTGTAAAAGTGGGTTTTTCTTGTAAAATGATGTATTTACGTGTGTGTGTAAAATATTGGCGTCTGTATAAAATATTGACAGTCGTGTGAACTGTAGGTCTTTTTGTATAGAACAGAGGTCTGGTGTAAAAAAGTGTGAATGAATTCGTGTGTGCTAAAATAGACAGGTAAAGAAGGCGTAGATTTTTTGTGTCAACTGCAACGACTCGTGTGGAATGAAGGTAGTCTCTCAAAGATAGCCTTCCTCGAATGCAGAATGGTGCAGATCTTTGTGCAAGAAGAGAAGCTGATATTCGTGTCAGTTAGGTGTATTCGGTTCGAAAAGCAGGTCCTGCGGAAGTTGGCATTTGTATAAATTGCAGAAGTTTGTGGAAGGAGTCGGAGTAAGTGTCCTGCAGAGAAATACAGTTCTTCCATAGGAGCGCCGAGGAGCCGTGACCTCGCTGTCGTCGAGCGTCCCTACGGAGGTGACGGACGTAGGGCTGCACGTGTACATGAACGCCAACGTTCTTCATAGATGTAGGCATAAATCTCCTGCTTGTGGAGAATGTGTATGTACGTTTGTGCCTATGGCACCGGGTGCCCAATCTCAAGAGAAAAAAAGTCGGATTTCCCCTCCCGTCTCGATACCTGCACACACGCATGTGTGTATCTGCACGGGCATGTAGAAACAGACGAACGGCGAACAGAGAGACACAGAGAGAGATGGGTAGATGGATAGATAGGAAGCCGGCAGACAGACGGAGAAAGACAGATAGGAAGACGACGGACAGGCTGAGAGAGACACGGGTAGATAGGAAGACGACAGACACAGAGAGAGGAAGATAGACGGACGGCAAGACAGACAGTGATTTTCCACGTCGGGATCATTCGCGGCTGCAACCACGTATCTACATGAAGAAGGCGTCATCCTCTTAATTTCTACTATACACACCTCGTAGCTACACACACAAATGTGGAACTCAGCATGCGCTTGCGCGAATTCCGGGAGCTCGACAAGAACGTGGCGTATCTTCTGCGGAGACTTGTACGGTATTAGAGTTGAGAAAGCCACACAAGTGCTGCAGGAACACGTACGCCTGCACGCGAAAAGTGCGGTTAGCTTGAAGCCTAAAAAAGCCACGTCCTCCCTGCTTTTCTCTGTCTCTTCTTCTAGAGCTACGTTTCCTCTTTCCCCTTCTCCTCTTCCCTGTTATCTCGCGAAGAGAAACGGGTCAATGATGTGGCGTTCATGGACACACTTGCAGAAGAACACGCCTGCAGGCGCATCCCCCACAGTTCCCATGCACTTCCCTCTCCGTACACACTCACAGTTCTACACACATGCATAGATAGCTCTCTTTGGATCATGCGTTGGCTTGGGCTTCACACGAATAGAACTATATATTATGCATCGAGATAAGGATGCGCGCGCACGCAGATATATATATATATATATATATGTGGAAGTTGAATACAAACGTAGGTGTGTGTATTTATACGAGCGGGCGCGTATACATATGCGTAAATAGTACATGAGTAGTTAGTTATCAGTCACGTAACTCTCTGTTGACACTCCCTTTCGAAGCGTATACGTGTGGAATGGGCGTGTATACTTGTGGAGTTGTCGGTAAACCTAGTCGCGAGTATACACATGCAGAGTGAAAGGAGGGACAAAGGGCACCTGTCACGGCTGCACTGGAGTACACCCGCGTGTGCGTGTGTACACAAAAATCCTGCAAATGTTTGACCAGAGACAGTCACTAGCAGAGAGAGGCACTGACACAGACACACAAATATATGTACACTTTCTCGCGCACTCGAAGGTGTTTTCGTGAACCTCCTACGTATACACATATGTGTTTACAGAAGTGCGTATGCATGTGTATATCTGTCTATACAAAGAAAGAGAGAAAGAGAGCCTGCAGGAGTAAATATATGCGTGAAGCAGTGTGGCGACTCTCTGTGTAAAGGAGACGAAAAGTCCTTCACGCAAAGATGATGGTCTAAGCGTGGACTAGGTAGCCCGCATATGTATATATATGTGTACACGTACAGGTATGCATCTCTCTCTCCTTCTCTCTCTCGCTGTTTCTCTCTTATCTATCTTTCTGCTTATCTGCCTATTTGTAATATATGGAAAAGTCTGTATACACGAACATTTACATATATATATATATATATACGTATGCGGAAGTATTTTCCCATATACAGAACACTAATTATGTACAGGTGGGACCAGTGTGGCTGCGCGAGGTTCTGCGTCTGGCACCTGGTTGATTGCTGGTTCCGCTGGGAGTGGGAGTGGCACCTAACGTCTAACGAAGTCAAGATGTGGATATATATATATATATATATATACGCTTGTTTGATGTGTAAAGTTTATACCGTACTGTTGCATGCGCTTGACGCTACTTGTTAAATAAGACGGTTTAGTAGAATCCTGCATAGTTTTCTGCCACTGCATATATCTGTGTATATGTGTGCGCGGCAACGAAGGCCGGCAGTGCCAAAGTGGTATGTAGCACGGAGGCGCAATACTGTAGACCTTCTTGGCCAAGGCTGTAGGAAGGTGTGTCGTGCTGATAGGTCCATCCGAAGAAGCAACAAAGACCATCTGCAGCTAAATATGTGTAGATGTGCGAGATTTGCTGAATGTTTTTACGTGCACACAGACTCTTCTTATACCGCACCCACGAAGTAGTACAGTGTCGTATTTCCGCGTTCCACCGGAGTCCCAGTGGCATGTCTGGTGACTTTCAAGAAGTCGGATCGTTTGTGTATAAAGAATCTAGCGTCTGTTGTCAGAATAGTCACAGGAAGCGCACTAGGGTGGATATCCTGACTTCGGGGCAAAAAGGCTCTGTTTGTCTGAGAAGGTAAATCATTTGATCATTTACTTCCAGCCACGTATATGTGGGTAGTGTGCGTCTCTCTTGGCGCTGGTGATAAAAATTTGTCCATTGAATTGAGGATAAACCTTTGTTGTCATATTCTTAAGTATAGCTGTAGACCCGAATATATGGGCACCTGGTCCCGCCGTGTTAGAAGTAAATAGGGAGAGACGACCAAAGAATATCTTTGCTATGTTCACAGCGTTTGTGGCACAGACTTCCGCAGCCTCGCTTTATAAAATGCGATGCCCTCATAGGGAGAGACAAGTACACACTTTAATCGAGAGGACCGGTTTCCACAGCTTCTGCTGAAGACCTGCTTAATACGAAATCCTCTCCACAGACGGCGTCATAGACGTCATACATATAGAACACCTGACCGATCCACATATATACATCTCTCTGAACGTGTATGTGCATGTGCAGGTCGCAATATATGCAGAGACGCACGATAACGTAAGATGCGTAGGGTCTGTCTTCAGGTCATTTCGAAGAGGAAGTCAACGTTTACGAAGATGTAGACAGCGGGACTCATCCGCGCCGTTCGTCTCCCTCTGTCTCTGTCTCGCTCTTGCCTCTGCACGCATCCATGTGCGGCTGTCAGAAGTTCGCCTGTAATTGACTCAGCCTTGCCACATGTGTACTTCTACCGCTGCTGTTGCTCGGAGGCGAGTACTTAGGCTGCGGCTGCCATGGTGCTGCTTGGTGGAGGACTGCTACGGATGCTTCGGCTGCTGCCGTATATGCTGCTGTTCGTCCTTCTACAAGCACAAGGCCTCAGCTCACGTTTCAGCTGCTATGTTGCTGCCGCGGATGCTTCGCCTGCTGTCGTGTGTTCGATTTCCTACTCGTGAGAGGCCCCGGCTCACGTTCCAGCCGCTATGTTGCTGCGACTGCGTCCCGGCTGTCCCTTTGATTTTGCTGTTGCTGCTTCTTGTTCTCCTGCTGCTTTGGCTGCGGCTGTCGGGCCCCTTACTACGGCTGCCCCTTCCTGAGAAAGGCTGCCCCCTCCTGAGAAAGGCTGCTCCCCCCTGAGAAAGGCTGCCCCCTCCCCAGAAAGGCCGCCCCACTCTCGCTTGTCCTTCCGCTGCAGTTGCTGCACGCAGTGTCGTTGCTGATGCTATTCTGTCTCCGTGACCCTCCTGGATCCCGTATAGCTGCAAACCAAACGCCGGCTGTTTTTCTTCTATGACAACTGGCTGAAGAATCTGCGTTTCTGCATCTGCGTTAAGATGACGTGCAACACCTACATGTGTCTGTCCGGAGGAAAGACAGACAGACATTTGTGTGTAGACGCAACTTTGTCTTCATTGCGGTGGCATTCTTCTTCCTTCTCCCGCAGATTTAGGCGGTCGTCCTCGAAAAAATGGGGAGTCTTGCTGAGGAGAGACCGCTACGCGACGCAGTGGTGTAGGCAAAAAGTCCATTTATACATCTTCACGCATTAAGGTGTACACCCGTGGAACGGAAAAGGAAACAAAGGTCTGAGGTTTAAGACAGAGAGGTGCACGCACGTACAACTCCATCACCTTGGAGACGCCCAGGCACGTAGTCTCACCGGTAGCCCTGCTGAGTTCGGGTCAACTTCTTGCGCATTTATACCAACGTAAATAAACACACGTGCGTACGTGCTTCCTGTCATCGTGGGACTCCCCAAACTGATATATAATGCGTTATCTGCATGTGTGCTCCGGCGCGCCCACGCCTTGGCAGTGCTTCCTACTACTAGGCTGAATTCAGCCGGGTGAGTCGTACGCTGACCTGATGAACGACGCAGGTGTCCTGAAATCAACTACTCTACATACACGTGTGCGTCATGTGCGACATGGCTGCGTGGGACACGTGGTGGTGGCAATGTGCCTATACATGTGTATATGTTTCCGAGAGACGCGGGTCGGCGGAAAAGCGAGACATCGTCTATTTATGCGGCTCCATCTGAATCTGCCCGCTCGAGCAGTCGCGAGACAGGCGCGTCTTCAGAGACACACAGACGTGTATCAATAGAAGAATAGACACATGATCGTAGGCGTCTGCGGGTATGTGGACACATGCGTCGAAATGATGTAAAAATGACCGCCCTTTGCAATTTTCGACGACAGTTGCCGTTACGCAGGTTTGCACTCGGCCAGAGACAATCTATTACATATATATATAACACAACCGCGCACGTATACGCATATACACATATGTGTGTATATATATAGATAAACCCGTACGCGCCGCTGTGCACCTGAGTATGGGTGTGTGTATCTATCTATCTGTATGCGTATGTATGCGTCATGTAAGGATGCTACTTTCTGAGGATGTAGTACTATGCAATTGCCACTCGTCTGTGGATGAGGTCGGCTCTTCTCGACATTTAGATAAAAGGTCTGAACACGTGCAGGCACGTCTGAAAAGCCAAGCATTTCTCTGCATATATCTGGCTTGCAGCACGTCGCAAAACCAGCAAGTCCCCCCTGTCGACTGCTTCAGTAGAGCAGCAATGTCTGCGGCTACGGAAGTCAGTTCCACTCTGCCCACGTATACGCGCAGTAGGATGAGACTTCAGATGCCTGAAATCCTCCGGTCTTCTCTCTCTCTCTTCGTCTGCGTCTGTAGACGTGTCTTACCTTGTCAATTTTGCCACCCTCCGTTGCTACGCTTGTCAACAGAGGTGGAGTTTCGTCTTCATTTCTCCGTCCTTCTATCTTTGGGAGCAAATGTGTGTGTGAAGCAGACAGCAGCACTGCACCTGTAGCAGAATGGTGCTTGATGAAAACTCTCGGCTACAACAAGGCGCCCCTGGTCGCTGAGGTTTGCCTTTTCCCCCTCTGTCGTCGAGGAGGCTGCTGCTCCTCCTCCGTGAGTGTGGGGTATAGGGCCGCTGGGTTCCACATCACCGTATGGATATAGAATTAGGCTAGAGACGATAAGAGATCAACCGACGGGTTCTTTAAACGAAAGGAGAAGCCTGCACCCCTGGCACATCCACTATTACCGCGCTGCTGCTGCTGCTATGCTCTGGTGCTGCTTGCTGTGTTGCGCGTCCGCTTGTGGTACTGCTGCTGCTGCTCCTCCTCCTCCTGCTCGCTCCCCTTGCCACCGCTTACGTGTGTGTGGGGAGGGTAGAGCCGGCGCTGCTAGATCTACAGATCTGCTGTTGCTGTCGCCTTTCCCCTCTCGCTGCTGCTGGGCTGGTGCTCAGCGCGAGCTGTCACGGGGTGCTGCTGCCCCCGCTGTGGCTCGGGTAGAGAGGCTGATCGCTATTCTTCGCACACAGGGAAGTTCCGAGCGTGCAGGGCAGGCGACAGCAGCAGCAGCAGCACGGACGCGCAGCCGGGGGTGCCGCGGCGGGCAACGTCCGGACGAAGGCGCAACGCGAGCAGCTACAATAGCAGCAGCGCAAGCGCAGCACGAAAAACAGCGGCGCCCAGGCGTGTGGAGCGCACCGCCAGCACACACACCCTAGTAGCAGGAGGCGCCCACGAGGAGTTCCCACCGCAGCAGCAGTGCTTGACGAAGAAGCAGCTCTGCGCGGCAGCCCTCGCAGACAAGCAAGACGCGCGTGAACCTACACAAGAAGAAAGCAAGGGCTACAGGAGCAACAGGCCACCACGAACAGCGCAGGAGCAGCAGCAGCAAGCGCACAGCAGCAGCCGTACTTGCCCAGGCGCGGCAGCGGCTCCTGGCCGGCCAAGCCCGTCCTGCTGCCGCGGCGCGGCCGTGCTGCGGCGCGGCCCTAGTGCTGCGTACCCGCCGAGCTGCAGTGGCAGCAGCCCAGCAGCCGATGTAACGGCCGAAAATACAGCAGCCGGAGCAGTAAGTAGCCGAAGAAGCACGAGCAGCCACAGGAGCAGCGGCAGCAGCCGCCGCAGCAGCAGCAGCCGCCGCAGCAGCAGCAGCCGCCGCAGCAGCAACAGCCGCAGCACCCGGTTGTGGCGCAGCAGCAGCAGCAGCACCAGAGTCTGGGATGAAGAGTTCGTTTCGCGTTCCGCTTGACCGCGCGCACGCACCAGTGCCCCTGGGTATCTCTCCACACTCCTCTTGAAGCTGCCTGCAGTTTGCTGCTGCACGCGCTGGTAGCAGCAGGCCGCTGTGCTGCCGGCGTCGTGTGGATCACTGTCGTTTGCGCAGTATGCTCTGTGCCTCTGTTGTGTGAGTGTTTTCTTTGCTTGCGCGCTGCTGCATGCGCGTGGCGTGTGGTGGTGCTGCGCTTTTTTGTGCGCCGGCCCTGTTGCTGCAGCAACAGCGGCAGCTTATCTGTTTTCTCGGTTTTGCTGCTACCGGACTGTGCGCTGGGGTGCTGTCGTTCCTGCAGCAGCAGCGCTTCCTGCGCGCTGCTGCTGCTGCCGGTTTCTGCGAAGCAGCCCAGTGCCGCCGGTCTCCTTCTTCGTAAGGCAACTTCCGCGGAAGAAGCAGCAGCAGCAGCAGCCGCTGCGCGTGTCGCCCGATTTCTCTCCCTCTCTGTCCCTTCCTCCGTCTCTCTGTGTGTCTCACTAACTTCCCTGCTGCTGCTTGGTGCACAGGTGCGCCTTCCTCTGCGCTCGTGCTGCTGCGGCCGGCTACTCGGCTACTAAGACGGCTGTCTGCAGAACAGAAACAGCGGGGCAAGTGCCACTTCCGTACTTCTTCGCGCGTGCTGCGACTCCTTGTCGACGCAGCGCTCCTGCTGAGGCTGCCGCTGCGTTGGATGGCCACCCACTACTTCCCCGTGTGCGCCGGGCAGCAGCAGGAAACAGCAGCAGCAGCAACAGCAGCAGGAAACAGCAGCAGCACTGCAGCAGCAGCAGCAGGAAACTGGAGCAGCAGCAACAGCAGGAAACTGGAGCAGCAGGAACAGCAGCAGGAAACAGCAGCAGCAGGAACAGCAGCAGGAAACTGGAGCAGCAGGAAACTGCAGCAGCAACAGCAGTGGCAGAAGTGTGTCCGTGCTGCTGGGGCAGTGTCCCGTGAACCAGAAGCAGTTCCACTACTTCCACTACCCGAAGGAGTCGTTGTAGCGTGCTTCGGATGAGATAGGAAGGGAATTTTGTTTTAATTTCCCTGTTTCACTTCGAGAACGCAGCTGCGCTTCCGCTCCTGACCAGCAGCAAGTAGCATTTATCTTCCGCTGCCTCGGTCTCTCTCCCTTTTCTTCTCTCTTGCGTCCAACCCTCCCCCCGTCGTCCTCCCAGCTCGCAAGCCGGGAAGCCACAGCGTGTCCCGACACTTGTACGTAGACGGTGGTGAACTTGTTTTCCTTCTTCGTTTCCGTAGAATCTCCTTCCTCTCAAAAGACCGTATCAATCAGTCCACGTACACATTTACCTGTATATATTTTAATGCACGTCCATTGCCAGGTTTGTCTCATCCTGGGACTTCCTGGGCCACGTGCAGCAGTCTCTCGGGCTCTCCTATCTGATACATATGTGTGCATGCAGAGGAATATATGTGCGTTCTACGTAGATAAATATCTGTCTATACGGTATATGTATGTATTCTATATTCACATATACGTGTGTCTTCATACGGCCACTACAACACATATGCGTACATATTAGAGATGCCCTTTCTGCCTCTCCATACATATATATATGCGTGCATATATGTGTCTGCCGACGTTTCTCTATAAATAGACATATATAAGTATATACAGATATGAAATGTTAATATATATATATGCATCTCTATACATATGTATGTCAACGCGTTTCTCTACATCTATATGCAGCTTGTCTCTATAAACTACATACATACACATACATATATATATATATATAGCTTGTCAATTTTTGCTTCATATATATATGTGTGGCTTGCCAATTTCTGAGTCGTTACATATATAAACGTATATATATGTATGCGAGTATATATATATATATATATGCATATCGCTTGTCAATGCTTGCTTGGTGACGTTTATAACGTTCTGCTGCGTAGCCCTCGGTCTGCTGCGAGGAGGAAGAGCGGGAGGTGTTGCAGTGCCACGTAGACAATTTTTCGTCGGGTGGTTCACATGCGGGAATACGTCTCGCCCAGCAGTTCTATATGTATATGTGTTCGTTTTGCAGCTCTGTCCACATACATATATATTATATGTGTAGAAGCACACACATGCCCACGCACACATATGCACATTATATATATGCGTAGAAGAAGGACATGCGTAGAATATACGCACGCACACACACACACACACAGCGGCCATACGATATATGTATAGTGGGGTATTTATATATGTGTGTAGATGTATTATTTATATGGAGATAGAGACGTCCACGTCTATTAACGTCCACGGCCGTGCACTGGAGACGGGCCGCAGAAGGAGACGCATGTGTGTTAATAGATGTGTATCTATCTGTCCGCATCCGTCTCTGTTCCCCCACACATATATATGTGTAGAGGTTTGCAGAGAAGAAAAGGAGACCTCTGTATTTTGCTGCACCTGCATGCAGAATGGAAGTGTACATACTCACGTATATCTGTCTCAGTCTCCCGGTCTCTCTCCATGTGTCTATAGTGTGTCGAGCAGTTTTCTTCTACACGTATATGAATATGGCAGCACAGGGACACATACATGTATCCGACCGAGCCAGCAGGTTATATAGACAGTATTTGCTGACGTGCCTCTTCTGTATGTAGAAAAGTGCCTGCCCCAAGCGCATGCATAATAAGCCTATATACAGCCACGTAGATAACCTGCTGTAGGCGCTTGCATACGTCTACCTCCTACCTACACAAGTCCACACCCACACACACATATGTATATGTATCTCTACGTCCTCCTTTGTATATGTACGTATATACACTCAACACCCAAACACATATATATATGTAGAGAGATATGTATATGTATATATATACGTATGTGTGTATACACGCGTCTACACATACGCACACATATATGTCTGGACCTGTGTCTCTGTCTCTGCAGCATGTATATACGTGTAGCTTTGTATACGTGTGGAGAAGTGTGGGGCCCTTCGTTGTATGAAGGTATGCACGTGTATCGGGTGGGAGAAGAATAAATATGTCTGCGTTTTGTGTGGGGGTTCGTGAGGATGTTCGCCTTCCCTGAACGTAGGTGGGGCGCAGCTCTCGGAAGCAGCAGCAACTAGTTTCCACGTGTATATACGAGGCCCCCTCTGTCTACGTATGTTAGCTGCCTCTGTGCCTCGTTTGCGGTGATTTCCGTAGAGAAGATTCGACGCGCTGCCTGCGTCTCGTCTCTGCGCGGCCGCGGGCGTGTGGCGGGGCTCGTGCGGCCTTCCGACTCTCGCAGAGCTGCTGCTTCCACGCAGCCGAGCAGCCGTCGCGGAGAAGTCGTGGAGCAGCCGTCGCGGAGAAGTCGTGGAGCAGCCGGGGGAGAATTCGTTCGTCTTTGAGTCGGTGTGCGTGTTTGTCTGAGCAGAAGTGTTCTCCTTTTCCTCGTCGCGAACTTCCTCGTCTGGAGAGACCGCGTTCTGCTGCTGTCGCTGCTGTGCACGTCGCGCGGTGTACGTACACCGCATCCCGGCGACAAAAAGACCCCGCGTCCCTCTCTTCGCCCCGTGGGCTGCTGCGGGCTGCTGCGCGGGTCCTGCAGCAGCGCGTCCTTTCCCGCTGCTTTCGTCTCTCTTCGTTTCCCTCGGATTTCCCTCTCTTCTTGTGCCCTGCTGCGCACCTCTCGATCACGTGCATATCTGTGTACAAACATAGCCGCTGTTCACAGCCCTATATATATATATTTGAATGGGTGCTGCAGTGTATTATTGATGACTGTATATATGCATATGTGTGCGTGTGTATATATATACGTTTATATGTGTGTGTGGGGAAAGGATAGTTCTGACTGTGTGTGAGGGAGAGGCGGTATTGAAGGAGATGTGGGTGCATGCGCTTGTGAACGTGGCAGCAGCGCAGCAGAGAGAACGCGACGAGCAGCAGCAGGTGAAATATTTGAAGGGCGAAGAACGCGGCGAGGAGGCAGCAGAGAAGAGCCGGGACGGCCAGGACGTGGAGCAGCCGCAACGCGCGCGCATGCAACTGACCCGATGACCTTGCATATTTGTGGGGCCTTCGGCGAGTCTCGCTGCTGCTGCTGCGTCTGCTTCGTCATCTCGGGGAGGCGCAGGCAGCTGCTGCAGAGCAAGTTGTCGGGTTTTGTTTGTGTCGGTGATGCGCACTGCCGCACACGCCAGCAGCAGAAGCAGCAGCAGCAGAAGCAGTAGAAGGAGCGACGGAAGCAACACGAGCGGCGAGAGCAGCAGCAGGAGCAGTGGAGCTGTCGCAGCGTAGCTGTTAATTTTGAACAGGAGGAAGATGCTGCAGCAGCACTCTGGCTGAGGGAAAGAAGTAGAAGGGCGCGTTGTGAAGAACGACGAAGCAGCAACTGTGACGAAGAGACAGCAGCAGCAGCAACGGGCCAGCAGCAGCGACACTTGCAGCAGCAGCAGCAGTAGCGGCACTTCCAGCAGGAGCAGCGCTTGCTGCAGCAACAACAGCACTTGCAGGAGAACAGGAAGAGGAACGCGAGGAGAAGGAAAACGAGCGTCGCAGGAGACGGGCACCACGTCAGCTCCCTGCGCGCGTTGAAAGAATAAGATGCGGCAGCGGCAGGTGTGAGGAGTGCAGCGTCCTGAGGCGACGGCAGCAGCTGCTTGCTCTCACAACAGCAGCAGCAGCAGAACTGTCTGAAGAGGCAACGGCAAATCTATGTGAAGCAGCAGCTGCTCAGGTTCTTCTCTCCTCCTCTTGATGCGTGCGCGGCTGCAGCACTACGTTGGGCCCCCCCCCCGCTGCTACGGGAGGGTGAGGGACGTCTGCCGTCCGCTCAACAGCAGCAGCAGCTGCAGCAGCAGCAGCACTTGCACCGCCACCACCAGCAGCAGCACATGCGACAGCACCAGCAGCACCAGCAGCACACGCGACAGCACCAGCAGCACCAGCACCACCTGCGCCAGCAGCAGCAGCAACAGCATCTGCAGCAGCAGCAGTACCACCACCGGCAGCCCCACCACCACCAGCAACCCTACCACCACCAGCAGCCCCGCCACCAGCAGCAACCTCACCACCAGCAGCAGCACGTCTACCACCAGCAACCCCACCACCAGCAGCAACCCCACCACCATCAGCAACCGTACCACCAGCAGCAACCGCACCACCAGCAGCAACCCCACCACCAGCAGCAACAGCGCCACCAGCAGCAGCAGCACCAGCAGCATCTGCAGGTGTACGAGCAGCAGCAGCCTCAGCTGCTGGAGCAGCACCAACACGGGCGTCACTTGCAGCGACTGTATGTGGTGCAACAGCAGCAGGGGGGGGGGGAGCAGGAGCGGCGTCCGCGATACGGCAGGCAGGAGAAGGAGGAGCTGCACCAGCATGCCGTCCCACATCATCAACACGAGCAACAGCAGTGTCCGCAGCAGCAGCAGCAGGAGCAGGGGCTGCGGCAACAGGAACCACGTCGTCACGGCGGACGTTTTTACGGGAGCGGCAGCAGCAGGATTCCGCCGCTTCTGTGCGAGGGGGATCGCTGCGGAAATATCGGCAGCAGCACTGGCAGCAGTACGTATGACAGCAGCAGCAGCACTAGCAGCAACTGCGACGCTCGTCGTAGCGGCTCGTACTCACTTAGCAGCAGCAGCGGCAGCTGCGACAGCAGCAGCAGCTTCAGCGACAGCAGCAGCAGCGGCGTCGGCGTCAGCAGCGGCGGAAGGCTCCGCAGCAGCACCCGTTTCCACAGCAGCTGCAGCAGCAGCGGCACCTGCGATAGCAGCAACAGTTTTACCGAGAGGAGCAGGTGCAGCAGGAGCAGCAGCAGCGTCGCCTTTCTCTCTGGTGGACAAGAACGAGTACCTGCGGACCTGAGAAGCAGCAGCAGTTGCTGGCTGCGCCGCTCTTCACGCTGCAGCAGCGGCAGCGCTGGCCACAGCAGTGCGCCCAACAGCACCGGCAGCGACATCAGCAGCAGCAGCGGAGCTGCATACAGCCCTGGCCCACATGATTTTCACACGGCTACACACTGCCGCCCTCAGAAGCCCTTCCGTGCTCCAGCGACTGAAACAGCAACGGCAGCAGCAACAGGAGCAGCAGTAGCACCAGCACCAGCCGTTGCTGCTACGTCTCCCTGCTCTCCTGCTGAGCGGCAGCTCCTTGCGGCAGCAACAGGTGCGTCGGGTATTTCTGCGCACGTTTCTCCTGCCTTCGCTGCTGCTCCCCCTGCTGCTGCGGGGGGCGCTGCTGCGGGGGGTCCTGCTGCTGACGTTTCTGCTGCAGAGACTCCCGTGGCTGCGCACGCGCCGTGGCTAACGGCTCGCCAAAGCAGCTGCTGGCTACCTCGTCCCTCTTCATTTCCTGGTGCTGCGACTCCTGCTGCTGCAACTGCCTCTGGTGCTCCGCCGCCCTTTGCTGCCGCTGGAGCTGCTGCCGTTTCTCCTGTTGCTGCTGGGGCTCCTGTTTCCCGTCCCGCTGCGGCAACGGCGACCGCGTCCCCGGTTGCTGCTGCGGCTGCTGCTTGTCGTTCTCCTGCTGCTTCTCCCTGTGACTCCCCTGCTGCTGCTCCTCCTCCTCCTCCCGCAGCGACTTTTGCAGGAGCAGCCGGTGCGACGTGTCCTGTCGCCTGCAGCAGCAGCAGCACTATCCTGCGGCAGCGCGCCGCCGCCCACACGCAGAGGCAGCAGCAGTCTTCTCCCTCTCAGAAACACCAGCAGGAGCTGTACACGCAGCAGCAGCAGCCTGACCACAATTACTACTATCTGCAGCAGCAGCCCCACCACCCCACACAGCAGCAACAGCCGGAGCAGCAGCAGCAGCAACACGGCTGCTACGCCCGTAGCCAGCACCACGTATTGCGGCCGCAGTTTTCACCTGTCGCCGCTTCACCTTCCCGTGCCGCTCCTACTGTTGCTGAAAGTGCTGCCGCTGCTGCTGCTGCTTCTTCGCCTCGCTCGCTTCCACCACCTGCTGCTGCTGCGGGTTGTCCTGCTGCGGGTTTTCCTGCTGCTGGCCGCGTCAGCGAGCGAACCTCCGCTGCGCTAATTCCCTGCAGGGAGAGGAGAACAGGAGCAGCAGCAGCAGCCATCCCACCAGCGGCAGCAGCAGTCCCACCAGCAGCAGCAGCAGTCCCACCAGCAGCAGCAGCAGTCCCAGCAGCTGCAGGAGCAGCTCCAGGAGCTGCAGGAGCAGTCCCAGCAGCTGCAGGAGCAGTCCCAGAAGCCACAGGAGCAGCGCTAGAAGGCGCCATAGCAGTTTCAGCAGGAGCCCCTCCGGCAGCAGGTGGCGCTGGGGGGGCAGCAGGAGGAAAGGCAAGTGGGAGAGGAGAAAGAGAGAGAGGAGGAGCAGCAGGCGGCGACAGCAGCAGCAGAGGCAGCGCCGGTCTTCTTTTTTTTAACAAGAAGAAACTGCAAGCAATTTCGTCAATCTCAGGTGCAGCAGCAGGAGCGGGGACGCATGTACCCAAGCAGCTGCTTCCGCGGAGGCGGTCGCTGCTGCTGCAGGAGGATGAGGCTGCAGCAGCTGCAGCAGCTGCAGCTGCAGCAGCGCGGAGGCTTCTTCAGTTCGGCAAAGCAGCACCGCACCATCACTACACCCATGACAGCCGGTTGTCAGCAGCAGCAGCAGCGGTATCGGCAGAGCCTGCTGCACTTCCGCTGCCACAGCAGCAGAAGCAGCAACCGCAACAGCAGGAGTCCCAGCAGCACCAGCACGGCAGACAGCACCAGCCGCATCGGCAGCTGCAACAGCAGCAGCAGCCTCGACGCCAGAGCGGCGGCAGCTGCGGCGGCAGGCCTCTGCTGCTGCTGCCACACAAAGGCAGCAGCGCCAAACGCGAAACAGCAGCAGTGAGGCGTCCCTCAGGGGAGCTGCATGGCGGACACCTGCACCATCCGCAACAGCATCCCCAGCAGCAGCAGCATCCCCACCAGCAGCAGCATCCCCAGCAGCAGCAGCATCCCCACCAGCAGCATCACCATCCGCACCAGCAGCACCAGCAACAGCGATCATTTCGGATGCAGCAGCAGCAGAGGCAGCTCCGGCACGAACGGCAGCAGGGACAGCAGGAGCAGCAGAAGCAACCGGAGATGCATCAACACCCCTTCGGGCAGCAGCAGCACCACATCGTCCACCGGGAGCAGGAGCAGCACGCGCGGCTGCAGCAGCAGGAACATCCACAAGACGTGCCGCACCAACGTGTGCAGCACTTCGGGCGGCACTCCGCAGCTGCTACGTCCTCCTCGCCTTCTTCCTCTCCTTCGTCTTCCTTTCAAAGCTGCTGCAGCCGATCCAGTGTCTTGCTGCCCGCTTTGCAGCAGCAGCAGCAGCCGCACGACGATCAACACCCGTCCTGCGAGCAGCAGCAGCAGCAGCAGCACGCGCACCTCTCACTTCCCCCATCCGTGCCCCAGCAGCAGCAGCAGATGCAGCAGCAGACGCAGCAGCAGCGACAGCAGGTGCACCATCAGGGGACGGAAGAGGTCGAGGAGACGGTGCCGTTGCTGCGGCAGCAAAGAGATGCAACGACGGCGCAGCAACAACACGTGCAGCAGCGTGGGCAACATCAGCAAGTCCAGACGGGGCAGGGGCAGCAGCACGAGCAGCAGCTGCAGCGCGTCTCGAGGGGTAACTCACATCTGCTGTCCTCGGCTGCTGCTGCTGCTTCGCTTTCACCGTCCGCTGTAGGGAATGCAGCAGCAGCAGGATCAAGATCAAGCCCTTTACGCGGCCGCGGCAGAAGCGGAGGCTCGCGAAGTAAAAGATCCGCAGCAGCTGCCGCGCGTATGCAGCAGCAGCACCAGGCGAGAGAGCAGCAACAAATGCGTGAAGAGGAACAGACAGCCGCGGAGCACCTGCGACAGACGCCAGAGCAGCAGCAGAAGCAGCAGCCCGCCGAGCAGCGGCTTCCACAACATCAGCGGCACGCAGGACAGCAGCAGCGTGTAGAACAGCAGCAGCAGCATGTGGAGCAACAGCAGCACGTGGATCGACAGCGGCAGCAGCATGCGAAGCAACAGCAGCAGCAGCATGTGGAGCAAGAGCAGCACCAGCGTGTGGACCAACAGCAGCAGCCGCATATGGAGCAACAGCAGCAGCGTGTGGAGCATCAGCAGCAGCAGCGTGTGGAGCAACAGCAGCAGCAGCGTGCGAAGCAACAGCAGCCGCATGTGGAGCAACAGCAGCAGCCGCACGTGGAGCAACAGCAGCAGCATGGACAGGAAGTTGGGGATAGTTGTCACACCGAAGGAAGATGCAACCCTGCGGCAGCGTCACTGCTGCTGCTTCCGGCTTCTACTGCTGCTGGCGCCGATCGGACTGCTTGTCCGCTAGCTTTACCTTCGAGTAACGGCGCGGAGGCAGCAGCGGCTGCAGCAGAAGCAGCAGCAGCACCTGCAAGAGCAGGAGCAGCGTCAGCAGCACCGGGAGCCAGACGACAGCAGCAGGATGCGAAGAAGAAGCGCGCGCCGCGTCAGGCGAAGGTGGAGCACCGGGTACAGCAGCAGCAACAGGAGAAGCAGCCCCAGCAACAGCAGAGGCAGCAGCAGAAAGAGATGCAGCAGGAGGAGCAGCAGGAGCAGCAAGTAGGTTGGTGTGATTATTCGCTGGGTGAACCAGCGCCGGAGCGGGTCCCGCGTCCTAACGGGTGCACGGCAATGCGCCCAGGAACGACAGGAGCAGCAGCAGCAGCACAAACAGCAGCTTCAGCAGCAGGTGCAGGAAGTGAAGCAGACGCGATAGCAGCAACTGCTGCTGCTGCACCGGTGAAGCGTCAACAGGGAGCGACGAGGAAACGCAGAAAGGTAGTGCTGCTCTCGCAGGACTTCTGCGCGCCAACTCCAGCAGCAGGAGGAGGAGAAAGCGGTGCCACGGCACAGCAGCAGCAGGTGCAGGTGGAAGGAGCGGATGAATTGCTGCTGCTCGATGCGCAGCACCCCGATCAACTGCAGCAGCAGCACGCCGAGCAACAGCGGCACCAACAGCACCAGCAGCAGCAGGAGCAGAGGCAGGACGACGAACAGCAGGGGGACGGGCGGAAGAAGCAGCCGCCACGAGGACAAAACCGAAAGCCGAGACAGTCTCGTCAGCAGCAGCAGGAGGCAGAGACACCGCAGCAACAGCTGCAGCAGCAGACGCAGCAGGTGGGCGGAGACGGCGTGGCCTTGCAGGTATTTCCTCGAAGCCGAAAGCGACCAAGGGGAGCGACGCTGCAACATCAGCAGCAGGGGAAGGAGGAGCCGCAGGACGGACACCAGGAACAGCGTCAGCGATATATGTGGCTCGGAGCAGCAGCAGTGCAGCAGCAGCAACAAGAAGCGGGTGCTGCTGCTTCGTACTCGTTGCTGCGTTCTACTGCGGCTACTGCTGCCGCCCAGGACGCTGGTGTCACTCCTCAGCAGCAGCAACAGCAGGAGGCAGAGCACCAACACAGCGAGCAGCAACAAAAAATTCAGCAGCAGCTGCAGCAGTGTGATGGACAGCAGCAGCAGCAGCAGGAGGGAGAAAAGGAACAGCAGCAGTGCTGCGGAGGAAACCGACAAGGTTCTCGAATCGAGAACTACCGGAAAGACGGGCGGCTCGCGCAAAGGAGCGGGAGTGCTGCCGAAGAGCAGGAAAAGGAAGCAGCAGCACCTGCCGCTGCCGGTGCTGCTGCTCGTGCTGCTGCTACGTGTGGCAGCGCCTTGCGCAGCTCCAGCGCTGCCACTTCCACCAGCAGCAGAAGAGAAAGTATCAGCAGCCGCAGAACTTGCACCAGGACCGGGGAAAGCTGGTGGTCGAGCTGCGCCGTCCCTGCTGCTGGTGCTGCCGCTGCTTCTGCAGCAGGAGACGTTTCTCTGCATTCCTCAGCGGCCTCGTCCCCATCGTCTTCTTCGTCATCGACTTCCCCTTCTGTTTGTCAGCAAGAGCAGAGGCAGGAGGAGCACCAGCAGCCTCCGACGAGCAGCAGCAGCAGAAAGAGTGCGACGGACACATACGCGCCTGCGACAGCGGCAGTGCGCAGCCTGTCGCAGCAGCAGCAGCAGCCATCTCGCAGACCGAGACACGAGCAGCAGCAGCGACAGCAGCAGCGGCTGCCGAAGCAGCAGCAGCGTGAGCAGCAGCAGCAGAAGCAACAGCAGCAGCCTGCAGCAGAACAGCAGCAGCTGCCTGCGGAGGAGGCGGACGGAGGGCCGCACCGGTGGCGCTGCAGCGCAGGAGGGGGAGGGGGAACACGTCGCTTGAAAAAAACAGCAGCAACAGCAGCAGCGTCACCAGCAGCAGTAACAGCGAAAACAGCAGCAGACAACCTGCAGCAGCAGCAGGATTTAGTGGAGGGGGAACAGAGAGAAAAGACAAGTGCCAGGAAGAGCAGCAGCAGCAGTTCTGCTGCAGCACGTGCAGCTCCCGCATGCATCATTCTTGGCTTTGGCTCCCGCATGCCTCACCGAGAAGTATTCCGAGTACGCAGCAGCAGCAGCAGCAGCAGAGCACTTATTTCATGCATTCTGTCCTCCTTTCTCGCTTTCCCTCTGTCCTCCCTTCTTTCTTTGTGTCTCTCATCTTCTCTCATTTTCTGTGTTTTCCCTCTCGTCCTCTTTGCGTCCTTCTTCGCCCTCTCTGTGTGTCTCTCTGTGGCTTCTCCATTTACGCATGCATGCTCCAGGCATATGTTCCTCTCTCCCTGTGCGTATGTGTGGGAATTTCTACATAGGACTGTAATCAACAGTCAGACCACCTGCACTTCTCTTTCTCTATTTGTACATATCTATTTGACTACATACTTATATATCCCTCTTTGACTACATATTTGTATATATACATATATGCATATATATGTATATCTAGAGGCAGCAGCTGGAAGCGTTATTGCTCTGCGCATGCAAATTCGGTAGCCGTGGGTGAGACACGTGATACTCGGCGCGCGTTGCTGCTGCTGGGGACGTCGGCTCGCTGCTTCTGTTCTGTCTCCTTCCACCTCTTCTGCTGCTCCTCCTCCTCGTCCGCCCGTCCTGCCGTGTTGGGGATTGGCTGCTGCTGCTCCTGCTGCATCTACTGCTGCGACGCTGTCGCTGCTGTGACGCTGTTGGTGCTGCCGCTGCTGCTGCCGTACAGCCGGCGGCGCACGTGTGTCGTGCTGCGGTTCTTCCCTCTGTGGACTGCAGCAGCAAAAGGACAGCTCTCTCTCTGCTGCACCTTCTCGCGCTCTCTACACATGACATCGCATGCTGCACCTGCAGAAGTTCCCCACATACATAATATATACCCATACGTATATACATATGTAGAGAGTCCATAGGACGGCCATGGTTGTCTGTGGGAAGAAGACGGAGATGTTTGGGACTTCTGTAGGTTGGGTGGCCGTGCCATAGGTGCCGCATCTACTGCCGCCGAGGGCCTGCAGAGCCTCCACGTTCCTTACTTTTTGAACTGCTGCTGCTTCCTTCTCCCGTTCGTGTTGCATGCGCGTCTCCCACGCTGTGCGCGCCCTGCGTGGCTGCTGCTGTTGCTGCTGCTGCTGTTGCTGCTGCTGCTGTTGCTGCCGCTGCTTCCTTCTCTCTCCCGCTCCTTGTACCGCGGCAGATTTGACTTGGCCGCTGCTGTCGCTGCTGCTGCCGCTGCTGCTGCTGGTGCCCCTGTCGGCGGCAAGGCGCCGTCCTTGCCCCGCTGCCTGTTCTGCGGGGCGTCTCCTGCTCGGGTCTTCTTTGCTGCTGCGGTGCACGCGTGAGCGCTGCTCGTGCCGCTCCTGCTCCGTCTCCTCCGCCCTGTCCGTCGACGTCAGAGATTATTGACGTGGAATAGCTCAAAGCAGCGCCGCTGCTGCTGCTGTTGCGGCCGCCGCCGGCAGCAAACGTCGCTCCTGCTGCTGCACGTCGTCTCTCGTTGCTGTTGTTTTGTGTATTGCTGCCGGTCCTGGTGCTGTTCTCTCAGCTGCTGCCGTGTGTCGCTGCTGCTGCTTTGAGTCGCTGCTGCTGCTGTGTGTCGCTGCTGCTGCTGTGTGTGTGTGTGTGCCGTTGCGGCTGCTTTTATTGCTGCCGCCGATCTTTGTGTGTGGCTGCTGCTGTTGCTGCAGTCCGCTGTCGTCGGGTTAGTCAACCTGGGAGGCGGCAGCTGCTTCCTTAACGCCGTGCTGCAGTGCCTGGCCAATCTTCAGCCTCTGCGAGATTTCTACTTGCACTGGGGTACGCGCGCCTACTTTTCCTTCCTTTCTCTCCTGCTGCTTTAATTCTGCTGCTGCTCTTTCGGCTGCTGCCGGATTCGTTCGTCCTCTTGCTGCTTCTTCTCTCCTGCTGCTGCTGCTGCGAGTCTACTCTTCTTGCTGCTGTGCTGCTGCGTTCTCTTTCGCTTCTGCTCCGGTGATCTGCCAATGCTGTTTCCGTTTTCTCGTCTGCTGCTGCCGCTGCGAGAACTCCCGTGGGCTGCTCTTCCTCTGCTTTCCTGCTGCCTTGCGTGTTTCTCTGCAGCAGCAGGCGCTGCTCTCTTCTCCCTTTTTTCTCCACGTCTCCTGCCTCATGAGCTGCTGCTGCCCGGTTGGCCCTGCGGCTGCTGCTGCTGCTGCGTCTCCTCACCCCTACGCCTGCTGCTTCCCGACTAGCCGGTTCTTTTCGCGCCTCCGCTGCTGCTGCTGTCCTCTCGTTCTCACGCAGCCCTGCTGCAGCTGCTGCTTTCGCCCCTGTGCTGCTGCTGTTTTCACAAGCACCTGCTGCCATTCCTGCAGTTTTTCTGCTGCCCGCCGCTGCTCTCCACGCGTCTGTCCTTCTCCGGCGCCTCCTAACACTCTTCCGTCTCCACCTGCGTCTTCTCGTTCGCCTCGACTTTCACAACATGAAGACAAAGATGAGCAGCAGACATCTCCTTGTTCTGCTCCTGCAGACTCCTACACACGAATGCTCTTGCTTTCCCTTGTCTCTTTGTCTACAAGGCGTCTCTCGATAGACTCGACCAAAAAAGATATGTACGTGTAACAAGAAGGTTTCGTCTCTGCATGCGTCTCATATACTTCTGCGCCTTCTTCCGTCTCTATACGCATCTATATACACATATATAGTATACCTGTATTTGCATGCGCATATGTGTAGCTCGAACCGTCGCTCTCTCCCGGCGTAGATGTCGTCAGTTTTGTACCTCCACATATATATATTTATATATACATTTATCTCTAGCTTTCCTCTCTTTTCCCTCTCTCTCTATATATGTATGGATACGTGGGTGTTTAGTCTGCCTGTATGTCTACGTACGTATTTCCTGTAGTGGCGGCACATACATATATATATATGTACGTCTAAATCAGCACAGATCAATGTGAATCTCTCTCTTTGTATATAATTGAGGGAGAAATAGGTGCGCAAGAATATCTGTCGATCTCTGTGTGTCTCTGTCTATAAATTCTCTCTCTATACACGTATATGAAAGAGACGTCTACTGAGTTGTACGACAGTGATGACTACCTGTCTGAATCTCCCTCTCTCTACATATATATGTAATGTAGAAGATATACATACATGAATTTCTGTATAGTTGACGTACAAATATAGTAATGTATTGTAGAGTTGTAAATGCGTCTGAATCTCTGTATGTATGAATCTGTATGTATATACATACAACAGAGACGCCCCTATTCATATACATACATACAAATACACATATATATATAATATGAATACTTGTGTATATCTCTGCTTGTATATACATGTGAATATTGACACAGACATGTGTGACCCTATCACAGAATGCGTCTCTACCTGTCTTCTATATATTTATATCAACCCAGATATGCATACCCATATATTCACGTATATATAAGTATACCATACATATATGGGAATCTCTGTTTCTCCGTCTCTCTTTTTTGTCTCTGCATATATATTTGTTACGGAGACATCTGTCTATTTCCCCTTCTGTCCGTCAATCCGTCTATCCTTCTGTCCATCTGTCTCTCTCTCTATATGTGTGTGTGAATATCTGTTGCTGTCTTTGTCTGTGACTGTGTGTGTGGTGGGGGGGGTGTATGTGGATGTTGTGGTGGGCGAGGGGGGGACCCGCCTTCGCCTCTCCGTCTTCTTCTTCCGCTGCCTTTTCTGTACGAACTAACAAATATTCAAACTCCGGCAAGCGCATATGCATGCGCGTCCTTCTCCTTCTACACATGCGTTTGCGTATCTCCACATTTATATGAAGAGGTTCCATGTGCATGCAGTTCCACGTGGCTGCTGAATTCCTCCGTCTCGCCCCTTCTGAAGAATCGCAGTGCCCCTCCTCGCAGCAACGTCTCTCTGCGTGCCCCCCCCCCCGCCTCGACACGTCCATCCGTACCCGTTTGTGTGCCTATCGAAGCGCCTGCGTGGTTGGACTTCTAATGAACGATTTGATATGTCTCGTCTCCCCCTTCCTGTCTCGCTGTCTCGTCCCCCCCTTCCTTCTCTCTTCGCCGTTGTATGTCTCACTTTTTGCGTGGCGAGGACGCCCGTGGCCGACTGCGAGTGCGGCGGATGTGTGTGGGGTTTGCTGCGCAGCGGAGACGCTCCCTCCTCGCGAAGTTCTGGCCCGTCAGTACGCTGCCTACACCAAATATGTCGGTAAGAAAGGAGGAGAAAAATAGAGAGGGGGAGGGCAAAGGAGAAAAACACTCAACATTTCTGTCATTCTCGCGCGCAATTTTGGGGCAGCTCCTCTGCACTTCATCTGTCCAGGTGTCAAGACTCAGCAGGCAGTATTCCCCACTCGCATTCGTTCTGTCCGATGTCTCTCCGTCTCCCTCCGCGTCTCCGTCTCTCTCTGTGTGTCGCTCTCCGTGTGTCTCCGTCTCTCCCTCCGCGTCTCCCCCTGTGTGTCTCCGTCTCTTTGTGTCTCCGTCTCTCTCTCTGTCGTCCCCGTCTCCCTCGGTATCCCCGTCTCTCCCCGAGTCTCCGTCTCTCTCTCTGTGTCTCCGTCTCTCTCTGTGTCTCCGTCTCTCTCTCTGTCTCCGTCTCTCTCTGTCTCTTTCTGTGTGTCTCCGTCTCTGCCTCTGTGGCGCTGTCTGTATGTTCGCATGCAGTTTATCAGAGAGAAATGGTCTTCGTGTCAAGGGATTCGTTTCGCTGGAGGGACGAGAACATGCGTAGTGGATTATTTCTACGATTGTGTGGGTCTGCTCGCGCAGCAGCTACGCGTCGGCGTCTTCTTCGTCCTCCACTTCTAACGTCAACTCTTCTCTACATGTCTTCCACTGCATGCCCACACCGGTAATGCCGCATATATATGTGTGTGTCTGTGCGTATGGATATAGATATATTTGTGTAGGTGTATGTGCGTATGTGTGTATATGTATGCGTGCGTATATCTGTGTGTGTGTGTGTGTGTGTGTGGGTGTCTGTCTCTGTGTATGTCTGTGTGTGTGTGTGCGGGTGTGTATATAGATGCGTATATATGTGTATATGTATGTATACATACACATATATATATGTATAAATATGTCTATGTATAAGTGCATATATATATATGTATTTAATATGTGTGTATGCGTATTTGTACATACATATACATATATATATGTATATATTTAGACATGTGTGGATATGGGGGTGTGTGCGTATATGTACATATATATAGGTGTCCCTGTGTATTCACATATTGATATATATGTATAGTGTACTTTTATCTCTGGTTCTTTGTTGACAACAATATCTGCCTCACCACCTGCTTGCCTATAGTATGTATGTACTACTTCATGCGTATATACTTCACACGTATATATATATGTACATGTAGCCCGCGCCACTGGTAGTAGTCGGTCGTTGTCCAGGTGTGGAGGTGATTTGCACGGGACACTTTCTGGTCCGCCTTCTGCTTCTGCTGCTGCTGTCCGTCCGTGTCCTCCTGTCACTTCCTCGCACACTTTTCCTTCTCCGTTTTTGTCTCCTTCTCTTTGTCGGTGGCCATCTCTTGTCGGCGGTCGCTATAAAATTCGTCACTTCGTTAGGAAGTGCAAAGTTTTGAGGAAAGCGCACTTGGTCCGAGGTTCCTTACGTTCCGCCTTCCATCTCACACAGAGAAATGAACAACGCCGGCAGCCCTGTCTCTCCGCCGCGGCTGGTGTACGTACACCCCGGAAGGTGAAGAAGCACCAGCAACAGCAGCAGCGAAGAGCGGAAGCGACGCCGGCCTCTGATTTCTGCGCTGGACACACATCTAGAAACGACGTATAGCCGTCCATGTATAAATGTTTATATATGTGTACACATCTATATCTACATGTAAGTCCATATATATATATATATATATGTATGGATCCCGCATGCGTCCCTCTTGACTTACTGCAGTTTCGTCTGCACGTTGTGAACGTCCCTTTTTTGAATCAGCAGCAGCGCCTTTCTTCGCGTCTAACAGCAGCAGGTCTCTACCCCCTCGGCAGGGCTGCTGCTATTCCCGGTGCGTCGTACGTATTTGTTTGCGCGTTGACATGCACCGCAGAAGGACGCGGCGGAGCCCCTGCCGCGTTGCCTGTGCGACGGCGGAGATTGAAGCGGCAGCAGCTGCAGCAGCAGCAGGAGTCCGGCGCGGATGATGCATGCAACAACACTTCCATCAGCTGGGAAGTTGCTACTGTTATCAAGTAAGTTTGCTGCGTCCATTTCTTCGTGCGTCTGCTTTGTCCTCTCCTTTGCGCCGCGTCGCTTTCTCTCCGCAGCTGCTGCTGCTGCTTCTCTTCTGTGCCGGGGTGGGGAGGGGGGCGCGCCGGTGCGGTCTTTCTTCTGCTGCTTCCCGTCACGGCAGCAGCAACAGCAGACCTGCCGTCGGTGGCGGAGTTGAATGCCCGGCCCGTAACTGCAGCCCGTCTGTCTCAGCTCCGTCTGCCTTTCACTTTTCTCTGCTGCTGCGTGCGTCTCCATCTGTGTGTAAATGTGTAGATTGCTGTTAGCCACCACTGCTGCTGCGGATGTCTCTCTCTTTCTCTCTTTGTTTTCCGTCCTTTCTGTAACTCCCGATCTTTACATCTGCGTCTCTTATGGACATATGTACGTGTGTAAGTCTCTGCGTTTATCCATCTCCATACATCGACTTCAACGGTGTGGCTCGGGCTCAGCACTTCTTAACGAACGCGTAACTAAGTTGTCCACAAGCCGCCATATATATATACATATATATATATGTATATAAATATTTATGTATACATATGAGTATATACGTCCTTGTGTATATATATATAGATACGTACGTATCTTTACATATATGTGTAGACATATATATATATATATATATATGTACATACGTGCTTATACATATATGCGTAGACATATATACATATATATATATATATACGTATCCATACATATGTGTGTGGACGCCTATGTCTGTGTATATATACGTATCTAGGTGTATGTATAGATGTGCGTGTGTACATACCAAGAAAGTCATACATACGTGCCTACGCATTGAACTGTGTGCAAGGGCACCCATATATATAAACATATATATACTCATGTACAAATGTATATCCACATAGATGTTGCATGTGTATTTCTGTGGATAGTGATAGCGTAAAGCAACTTCTGTGAGACTAGGAGCAGAAAAGATATGCATATATATATTCTGTGTCTTTCTGTCTCTGTTCATGTCTGGGGAAAATCGTGGACGACCGCATGTTGAGAGAAAGTGGGGAAGTCTGCTTCCGAATGTACATATTTACATCTCTGTGTGAGAAATTTAGCGCTGCCACAGACCTGCCAAGAGAAAGTCCGTCGTTTTGTCTCTACGTGTATATATATATGTATGTGTGTGAGTACACCTGTGTACATAGACATATATATATATATATATGTATATGTGTGTGTGGCACAACATATATGTGCGTATATGTATTCTCTTCCTCTGTCTTTGTCTCACACGTACGAGTGTATACACAGCCGATCTGTATTGTTGCATGCGCTTGGCTGGAGGGTGTCGACGAGTTGGCTGCTGTGGACGTGGGGGGACTGCTGGCCACGCGGTGGACAGAAGAACTGCTGCGCAGGAGCGGGTGCGGGAACAGCAGCAGCAGCAGCAAACAGGCAGCGTCGTATACGGAAGTGCCACGTGACTTTTCATCTGCAGCAGCCAAAGATTTGCTGCTGTCTCGCTGCAGGAGCAGCACCAGCAGCAGCAAGACGTTGCCGCGCCGGCAGCTCCGCAGCGCATGTCGTGCCGGTCACCTGCTGCATCTGCTGGGCTGCTGCTGCTGTTGTGCTGCTCCTGTGTTGCTGCTGGGCTGCTGCTGCTGTTATGCTGCTCCTGTGTTGCTGCTGGGCTGCTGCTGCTACGCTCCTGCTGCTGCTGTGCTGCTGCTGCTGCGCTCCTGTTGCTGCTGCCCCACGCTGCCCGTCTCTTGCTGCTGCTGCGTCGTTCTTTGGTGATGCTGTTGCTGCTGCCGTGCCGCGTCCCTTGCAACTGCTGCAGCTGCTGCTGTGTGGCTGCTGCTTGCTTCCTTACTCACGCCGTTCTGCTGCTGCTGTGTTGCGTCCTTTTCTGCCGGTGTGCCGCTGCCACCCTGCTGTGTGGTTGCTGCTCCTGTCGTGCTTCTCTTGCTGCTGATGCGCTGCGCTTCCTGCCTCCACCACAGACGGCGTTGTTGCTGCCGGCCTACTTCTCTTTGCTGCTGCTGTACCGCTGCTGCTGTGCTGCTACTGCTGCTGCTTCGTCCCTTCCTAACGCTGTTGCTGCTGCTGCGCTGCTCGCTTTGCTGCTGTTCTGCTGCTGCTGTTCTGCTGCTGCCTCGTGCCTTCTACCGCTGTTGCTGCGGCTACGCTGCTGCCTTTGCTATTGCTGCTGCTCCCTCCGCTGCTTCTGCTGCGCCCCTTGCTGCTGCTTTTGCTTTTCTCTCATTTTCGAACGCCGTTGCTGGTGCGCTGCTGCTCTCTTTGCTGCTGCTGCTGCTTCTGCTGCTTCCTTCCGCAGTCATATGTGGCGCAGCTCAGGGTCAGTCAAGTTCCTCAAGCCTGACGCCCTCTATCAGGCCTGCTGCAGAATAATGCCGCAGTTCAGTAAGTCCTCCTTTCTTTTCCCGTCTTCTTATCCTTTTTGCTTCCCCACTTTCCCTTCCTATTCGTTTCGCCCTCTCTTGTGTGTCTTCTCCATTTCACCGGCACAGCGTCTCCTCTTCTCGCTGTCTCCGTCTCTTCCTGTGTGTCGTTTCTGCTGCTTCTGTGCTGCTGCTGTGCGACGACTTCTGTCGCGCTAAATATACGCCGAACCTGCGCATTTACTTCCCTCGCACACGTGTGTATATGTCTCTCTTTCCGGCTACCCTAAAAGTAGATATTTGCTGCCAGGTACTCTTCCGTCTCCTTACTAACGCCGGTGCGCTCGCATGCAGCAAGGACGGGGGTTCACTTCGCATGAACAGACACAACACATCAGATGCCTCCGTCTCGTCTCCGTCTCCCAGCAGCAATCCACGGCCCCACGCAAATATCTGTCTAAATACGGCCGTTTATTTTATCCATATATGTGGATGTCTGTCTACCTATGTGTCTATGTATCTGCCTACGTGTCCATCTACCTGTATATCTATCTATCTCTTCGTCTATCTACCTACTTCTCTCCATATATATATATACTACATAGATAGATATATATGTGTGTTTGTGTATACATGCTTGTCTGTATACACAGAGCATGCAAATAGCTACGTAAATACAGCCGTCTATCTTACATCTATAAATCTATCTACTATCTATCAATATAGATATGTGTGTTTGGCCATATATATATCTGTCCACATACATTCTTGGTGTATTCATACGGAATGCCCGGCCCCATGCAAGTACCTACGCAAATATCTCCGTCTATCGTGCATAAATCCTTTATATATCTGTATGTGTATATATGTATATGACATATATATATGGTGGGTGCGTATTCGTACAGAATGCAGGCTCCACGCAGATAGTTACGTCACTACGTAGGTACACCTTATATATATCTGTGTTCCTCTCTCTCTCTATATATGTATATTTGCTCCCACATATTTGATATATATATATGTATGTTTGTCTGTATATGTACTGTATGTGTGTGTGTGTACATACGTATCTGCGTATATCTTGCATCAATAAGAGTATCTGTCTGTGTCTCCCTCTCCATATATGTATATATATTCTTATATATATGTTCATATATATAGGTATGGTGCAGAATATATAAGTATATATGATATATATATATGTCTATATATTTAGTGTGTTTGTATGCATATATATCATGCAATAGATATATATATATATATATGTGTATGTGTTCGCCTGTATACTACCGAATATATGTATATATATTATGTGCCTCTGTGTGTGTGTGTGAATTTCCATATATTTTGGTGTGGGGACAGTGAAGCAGCAGACTTTGCTGCACGACTTCTTCGGTCTCCCCTTCGTTTTGTGAGTTCCTCTTCCGTCTCCTCTCACATTCTCCGTCTCGATGCACCCGTCCCTCTGTTCTGGTCTGTATTTCGCTGTATATTCTTCTCTGCTTCTGCATGCGTGTGTCGGCTGCCTGGTAACATGTAGAGAAATCGAGAGTTTATCCGTGCATGTCTTTATCTCATATGGATGTATGCCTTTTCATGTATGTGTGTGTGCATGCGCCTATTTGTGTGGGTGTGCGGCATATATGTAATACACGTATGCTGTCTAGTCTCATATATTCACATATATATGCGTATCTGCATGCACCTGTTTGTGTGGGTGTGTAGTAGGTGTCCATCTTCCGGTCGGGACACAGAGAGAAGGCACTGTGCGAAGATGAGACTTCTGCAGCAGCAGCTGCTGCTGCGCTTCTGCATGCGCATGCGGTGGCGGAATGCGGCAGACTGCGAGGCACCTGCTGTTTCCTCCTCTATAAAAGTTGAACACTTCGTTTCTTCGGCTCTCGGTCTCCTCGACGTCTCCGTCTTCCTTAATACTTCCGCATGCATCAATACCGCGCTGCTCACATATTATCTGCGTGTCTGTGGACATCTGCAGAGGTGAAGCTTGCCCATTTGCTACATATATAAATCCGCATGCAGACATATATGTGAGTGAGAGACAAGTCATTGCATGCGTGCATATATGTGGACGTACGTGTATGCTGTCGTATATATTTTACGACTTTTATCTCCTATTTGTATGCGCACACATACAAGTGCTACGCAAGTGTTCCTCTTTATGGTCCTCTATATATCTTCATATACATACCTGGACCAGGAGTCGGAGTGAAGACAAGAAACTCTCTCTTTTTGTGGATATATATATATATATGGAAGTGCACGTCTCTCTGCAGAACTGCAAAAGTGTACATATTCGCCTAGTAGTGAGCATATATATGTATGTGCATGCAAGGGTATATAGATGTACGCCAGAGGCGAATACACAGATGTATACGCCCATGCCGTAGTATATATATGTATATAATATTGATATGGACACGCGTGTATAGTTATATGTGTATGTATGTGTATGGGTGTATTTGTCCCTGTGTCAGTGTATCTATCGACGTATTCATCTGTGTATATATGTTTATATATATATATGTGTATATGCATGTATGTGTGTTGTGTCTTTGCGTGTGTGTATGTATGTATGTGTGAGGTGGACAGCGGGGGTATATATAGGAGCAGATGTTTAGGAGAAAGGAACTGCTGCTGTGTTGCTGCATGTAGGCCCTCATGAAATGCAAGACAGTGATGAATTTCTTCGGGCCCTGCTTGACGTTTTGGACGGCGAGCTGCGGGCGGCAGTGCTGCAGCTGCCGCTGTACGAAGTTCTGCAGCGGCAGTGCAGGCCGCGGAGCAAGCAGCAGGTGTTCTCCACTTTTGGTGGAGTGCCGCCCTCCGTGGCAAAAAAGGAAGAACGAAAAAGTGGAGCAAAAGAACCACAAGACGCAGCAAAAGCACGAGAAGCAGCAGCAGCAGGGGGGGACAAGACGCAGCAGCAGCAGGCAGGGGGGAGCAAGACGCAGCAGCAGCAGGCAGGGGGGAGCAAGACGCAGCAGCAGCAGCAGCAGCGAGAGCCGCAGGGATGGCAGCAGCTGCTGCCGAAGAAGAAGGAAAAAGCGAAGTAACAACTCTGGCGACGGAGGAGCGGCGAAGGACACAGCCGTCGGCGGCAGAAGCAGCAGCAGAAGGACTGGCAGCAGCAGTGCATCGAGCACGTTCGGCAGCAACAGCAGCCGATGCTGCTGCTGGCAGCGCGGAAGCAGCCGCAACAGCAGACGCTGCAACTGCGGCAGCAACAAAGGACAGAAACGCAACGGTCGCAGCAACAGAGAAGCCAAAGCAGCCACAGGGTTCTGCTGATATTTCTGCTTTCGGTACATCTGTGCAGCAGCAGCAGCAGCAAGATCAGCCGCAACAGCAAGAGCACGATAACCGACACCAGCAGCAGCAGCAGGCACAACAGCAACAACTACAGCAGCAGCAGGCACTGGTGGCTGGTTGGCGCGGTGAATCTGCAGAAGGTGAACTTCCTTTGGCCGCGCAGCTGCACGGTAGTCGTTTCTCTGTGAGCAGCAGCTGGCAGCAGCGGCAGCAGGAGGAACCGCAGCAGCAGCAGCAGGAAACGCAGCAACAGCAGCAGGGAACGCAGCAGCAGGGAACGCAGCAGCGCAGCAAGGACGCAGAGATGTTCAGGACTGCTGCTCCTGCTTCCACTGAAGAAAGACGGCTGGCTTCGTTAGGAGAAACAAGTATTCGTCCTGCTGCAGCAAACACGACTGCTGGTGCTGCGGCGGATGCTGCTGCTGGGGTTGCAGACGTCGTCGCGCCAGCTGCTGCTGTCGGTGAAGCAGAGCCACCAGCCGCCTCGCGACCTGCCGCGTGTGCGATTTCTTCGTTTCCTGCTGTCAAACAAGAAGCTGCTGCTCCTGTTGCTGCTGCAGCAGCAGAAGGCGACCGAGCTGCTGCCGTGAATACAGCAGGAACTTGCAGTGCAGCAGTAGCAGGAGCAGCAGCAGCAGCAGGAGCAGAGAGCGACAGACAATGGGGATTCGCCGACGTGGAACAAACGCAAAAAACGTCTACTGTGGCTGCGGCTGCGTGGGGACAGGAATGTCAACAGGAGAGGTGCCCTGCAACGTCGGTTGCTGAAGCTGCAACAGAAGAGAAACGCGCAACAGCAGCTGCAACAGAGGACGGCGACGATGGAGCAGCAGAAGAACATGTTGCGGTTGCTGCTGCTCCTGCGGCGTCGCCTCTCAGTTCTGCTGCGCTTGCAGGCGTCGGCTCAGCAGAAGTAAACGCAGCAACGGCGGCAGCGTGCAGTGGGCTTGCTGCAGCAGAGAAACAAGGGGGAGCCTCTGATGCTGCTGCAGAAAAACACGTTGCTGCTACTGGTGCTGTTGCTGAGAAGGAAGCGTTACCACGCACAGCTTCAACGCCGGCGCACGCTTCTGCTGCTGCTGCTGCCGCTGTTGTGCCTCATGGGCTTCAGATTGCTGCTGGTGCGTCTTTATCAGAAATAGGGACGCGTGCAGCAGACGGGAACGCGTGTCAGTCTGCAGCCGCACCAGGACAGCCCGTTGTCGCGTTGAAGATTGACTCTTGCGAACAAGAAGAAGAAGCGATAGCAGCAGCGGGAGTGAGCGCCGCAGCCGCAATGCCAGCAGCAGGAGGAATAAGGGCAGCAGCAGCAGGGACAACAGCAGCAGCAGGGACGGCAGCTGCAGGAGGAATAACGACAGCAGGAGCAGGAGAAACGGCAGCAGCAGCAGGTGGAACGGCAGCAGCAGGAGGAGTACCGGCAGCAGCAGGAGGAGTACCGGCAGCAGCAGGAGGAGGACCGGCAGCAGCAGGAGGAGGACCGGCAGCAGCAGGAGGAGGACCGGCAGCAGGAGGAGGAGGAGAGAAGCAGCAGGAAGAGGAGAGTGCGTCAGGCAGCTTGGTTGCTGCTGTTGAGTCTGTCCATACGTTGTTCTCATTTGTCTTCGAAGGTACGTTCCCCGCCGTTTTTGTCTTCGCCTTCTGCAGTGAAGCGTACGCAGGTAGCTCCGCAGAAAGAGAGGAACTTCTTCGTGAAAGGGCCGTGGACTCAATTCCATCAAATAGAGAGACGCGCCTGCCGCACAGAGACAGGAAGACACGGAGACGCAGGAAGAAACTCAAAAGGCGGTGCCTACGCAGGAGTGCAGACACCCAACCCGGGGAAGGGACAGTCAGAGAGAAGGGAGACGGAGACGGAGACAGCAGCAGAAGAAAAAAAGATGCGTGGGGAAGAAGTGGCGCGTCGTATAACACGTGTAGAAGACACACATCCCCATATTCACACAAACACGTTTATACGAAGAAAGAGAAGGACATATATACGACAATAGAGGGCAGAGTATATATACATATATGTGCAAGCGTAGATATATATATATACAGAAAAGAGCACACGCTTGTATATATACGACCGTATTTCTGTGTATGTACATCTCTCTATTCCTCTGTGTGTCTCTCTCTCTACATATGCGTATATATACATAGGAGAGGTCGAGCTCTATATACAGACCGCGGTACACAAATATATATGTATATATGTAGAGAGTTGTATACGTAGATGCAGGTATGTTTGCACGTGTAAATATACGTGTAGAGTGGTGTATATGTAGAACCTACCTATACATACATATCCAATATGTATAGGTGGGTAGGATGGGGTCTGTATGTGTCTGTACAAAGATACATGTAGAGAGCTGTATATATAGATCCAGGTATATATATATAGGAGGTGCAGGTATATACACATACACATATATATATACATGTGTATGTTAATAGCGGAGTATCGTCTGCACTACACAGAGATACCTCAGTAGGCGGAGGTATACGCAGAGATCCACGTCTGTAGAGAAGCATAGATAGACATATACAGCTATAAATAACTTATGTATATATACGTGTAAGTCTGCAAGCATGTATATACGTATGTATAGATACAAGTTCTTCAATACGTATCTGTGCATATCTCTATAGATATATACGTGCACAGATATATAAACAGAGAGAAACGTCGGTCACCAATTTTATCCACCTGCCGAAGGTTCAACGGCGTCTTCGCGTTTTTGGTATGCGGGAGGTTGTGCCACTTTGCTGCTGCTTCTTTTCGCCCGGTTGCGGCGCTGCATTTCTCTCTCTCTGTGCTTCTCCCTCTATATCTGCACACTTATACACAGACACGCATATATATATCTACACGCCTATGTAGGGAGGGCCCAGCAATGTAATCTCCGGACGCCCGTCTCCGTCTCCTTTCCGCGGCCCGTCCCCGTCTCCCTTCCGTGGCCCGTCCCCGTCTCCCTTCCGTGGCCCGTCCCCGTCTCCCTTCCGTGGCCCGTCTCCGTCTCCTTCCCTTTGCCCGTCTCCCCCTTTTCTTTGCTGTCTCCGTCGCCTATCCCTTGCCCGTCTCCCCCTTTTCTTTGCTGTCTCCGTCTCCTATCCTTTGCCCGTCTCCCTCTCTTTCCCCCTGCCCGTCTGCATCTCCTTTTCTTTGCTGTCTCCGTCTCTTTTCCCTGCCCGTCTCCGTCTACTATCATTCGCGCGTCTCCGCCTCCTTACCTTTGCTGTATCCGTCTCCTCCTCCCGTCTCCGTCTCCTATCCTTCTCCTGTCTCCGTCACCTTTTCTTGGACCGTCTCCGTCTCCTCTTCTTTGTCCGTCTCCCTCTTTTCCTTGCCCGTCTCCGTCTCCATCTCTTCTCCTGTCTCCGTCTCCTATCCCCCTCCGTCTCCGTCTCCTATCCTCCTCCGTCTCCGTCTCCTATCCTCCTCCCGCCTCCGTCTCCTATCCTCCTCCCGTCTCCGTCTCCTATCCTCCTCCCGTCTACGTCTCCTATCCTCCTCCGTCTCCGTCTCCTATCCTCCTCCCGCCTCCGTCTCCTATTCTCCGCACGTCTCCGTCTCCTATTCTCCGCACGTCTCCGTCTCCTATTCTCCGCACGTCTCCGTCTCCTATTCTCCGCACGTCTCCGTCTCCCTTTCTTTGTCCTTCTCTTTCTGTCGATGACTTGTGTGGGTGTAGACATTTCGCGCGTTGTCTCGGGGAGGAATTCGCCACTTTTTTTTTCAGAGCCGCGTTTGTCTACATTTACTTCCGCAGATTTTATAGACACTTGAACGAAGTTGCCCCGCTGTATACCTACACATCTATGCGTGTGTGGCGATTTACGTAGGGGTGTACATATATATACACGCACATACCTACATGTGTATTCTTGTCTCTAGATATAGGCGCTATATATATCTCTCTACATACATATATATATATATATATATATGTAAGTAGATCTACATGTATACATCCATGTGTGCATATATGTACACATATTGACGTCCATTCTGTCTCCATCTGTATCGATATATATATATGTGTATGTATGCTCGTCCTGTTCCTAGAGATATGCATCATATATATGTCCTATAGAGATAGGACGTATATAGGTGTATATGTTCATTCTGTCTCTCTCTATATGGATAGGTGTATACTTACGTGTATTCATTCTGTGTCTACTATGTATACATTAGTGCGTATCTGTATGGTTATTCTGTCTCTATTATCTGTATACATATATGTGTACACATACACATGTATTCACACACAATAATATACCCATATATCTATATATACATATGAACACTCGTCCTTGTTCAATCTGGATACATATATACATGTGTATAGACGTATATATGTGCATGTGTATAGACGTATATATGTGCATGTGTATAGACGTATATATGTGCATGTGTATAGACGTATATATGTGTGTATACGTCTGCTTCGTGTTCCTCCATATGGAGATCCGAGGTGGCCACGGGAAGAAAACATGTGGACGAGGCAGAGGGAGGTGTTGGATATCGCTGCTGCTGCAGAGGTATTTTTTTTGTGGCATTTCTTCCCTTTCTGCTGCTGCATGCGCCAGCTCTGCGTTGTCTCAGCGAAGGGTCAGAGAGAACATCTTTTCTCTTCCTGTCTGTTCCGCGTTTATCTACGACGTATGTGAATGTGCTGCTGTGCGTCTGCCGTTGTCTGGTGTCTGTACACCTGAAGCCGTCGTTCTTTTCTCTTGCATGCGCTCCTGCCTGTAGAGTGCATGCACACGGCTGCCTCTGTGTCTGTGTCTCGGTGTGTATGTCTGTGGAGGCGCTTGCTGCCGCCTTTCGCCTCGCGTTTCGAGATTTGCTGCTCGTTTCCCTTCCTCCCACACTTTTCGCTGTTTCTCTCGAAGTTGTCGGGTTTGCTTGCAGGAAACGAAATCGACGAAGTTCACTGCGCTGCATGCGGCGGAGGAACCGCCCGCCTCGTCCCCTTCAAAAGCCTCGCCATTGCGATGACAACGCAGGCACAGCAGCAGGCCTGTCACTTCGCCAGTACGTCCCTCCTGCGTGCGAACACGTGGGGGCACCTCAGCAGCAGCAGGAGCAGCCCAGCAGCAGCAGCAATGCCAGCGGCGCAACAGCAGCGGTAGCAGCAACAGCAGCGGAACAACAGTAGCAGCAGTAGTAGTAGTAGTGGTAACCCAGCAACAGCAGCGGGGCAACAGCAGAAGCAGCAACCCAGCAGCAGCAGCAGCGGCACGGCTGCAGTACTGGGCCTGTTAGTGGTGGGCGGCCCTGGTGATCGGCGCCCCTTGGCGGGAAGGAAGAAACTCGGAGCCGCACTGCTTAACGGGCTGCCGCTTGAAAAGCGGAGGAGAAGGAAGAGGTCCCCAGTAGGGGAGGCTGCTGCTGCTGTTTCTTCCCCTTCCTTTCTACGAAGACGCGCTGCTGCTGCTGCTGGGGGTTCTCTCAGCAAGACCCTGCTGCTGCTCCTTCTCCGCTAGCGAGTGAAATTCCACGCGGGGCTGCGTGCTCGTTTTCATCAGTAGCGACGAACTTTCCAAATGCGTGCCCCTACATTATATATATATATAAATATGTACGTACGTGTATATGTATATGTAAACACACAGGGTGACAGAGAGAGAGAAAAAGACAGTGACACATCTATTTATCTGCATATTTATATATATTTACCAATCCATATACAAGGAAATATTTGTACATGTATAAGTACATATCTTCATAGAGAGAAAGAGATAGAGAGACAGTGAGAGAGATAGAAAAGGAGAAAATCGGCATACGTATATATATATATTCGTGTATGTATGCGTATAGGTATCGATATGTTTGTAGACACAGACATGTATATATATGTTCTATAGAGAGAGACATGAACACCTGTATATGTGTGTATATATACGTACATATATGTATAGGCGGCTGTATATATATATATATATATATATATATTGTGTAGAGAGAGATATGTACACCTGTATATGTGTGTATATATACGTGTATGTATATCTATAGGCGGACACCGATGTCAATGCATGATAGAGAGAGAGTTGGGGGTAGACGTTGGCAGAGAAGGGCACAAAGAGAAGGGGAAGGGCAATCGAAGACGGAGAAGAAACCCACCTCCACACAGAAAGGGAAGTCCCATTTCATCTCTCAGTCTCTTTGCCTGTGTATACAGGTGCATGCACGCTTCTCTATTTATACGTGTATTTCGCTCTGTACGTAGGTGTGTATATATTTCTGTCTCCGTGCGCGTGACAGTCCGCGGGCATGCATGCCAGTTTGTGCATCCGTATGCAGGGGCCTTGTGACCCGCTATATGCTGGGAAGCAGATGTGTCCGTCGGATGTTTCGCGTGGAAGGATAAATATATGCGGTGCGCAGAGAGGACTGCATGCGCGCGGGGATATTTTAAGGGAGCGAGAGACGCATGCACACACCCTTCTGGCGCGTCCTTCCCCCCTGCCTCTTCCACCGCTTCGTTGCTGCTGCAACTGCTGCTGCTGCAACTGCTGCTGCCGCAACTGCTGCTGCTGCAACTGCTGCTGCCGCAACTGCTGCTGCTGAACTGCTGCTGCTGCAACTGCTGCTGCCGCAACTGCTGCTGCTGCAACTGCTGCTGCCGCAACTGCTGCTGCTGCAACTGCTGCTGCCGCAACTGCTGCTGCTGAACTGCTGCTGCCGCAACTGCTGCTGCTGAACTGCTGCTGTTGCCGCGACTGCCGCTGCCTCACCTGCTGCTGCTGTTGGTGCTGCTTCACCTGCTACTGCTGCTCTGGCTCGCAGGTCTACGAGCTCGCCCAGCGACATTTTTTCCGCTTCTTTCTCCCGTCAGTCTCGTGGAGTGTCTCGACAAACATTTTGAAGCAGACGTCGAGTCACTGAAACTCTCAAGCGGGGAAGGGTACGCCGTTTCTCTTTGACTTCCTCGCCATTCCCACACACTGCTTTCTGCTGCCAGTCCTTCTCCTCTCCCTCTCTATGCGTACACATATATATATATATGCGTTGTTCTTGCTCTCTGAGTGTGTGGATGCATATGTATGTATACGTACGTGTATATATATGTATGCATGTGTGCGGGTATTACGTGTATGCATATATATGCGTCTATATCTACACATATATGTGTGACTATACACCCGTATTTATGTATTTGTTTGAAGCTACATTCGTCCACCTATGTCTTCCGCATCGGCGTGTACGTCCATATCTATACGTATATCCACATGTATGAATGTGTGTATATGTGATTGGATGTGTGTATATATGTATGTGTATATATATGTACGTGTATGTATGTACATATGTATGTGTGTATAGAAGGAGATACACGTTTGTTTGTTTATATTTACATGGCGCCCCCCTCCCGGTTGCACGTCTGTATATGCGTACGAGGTGTTGGTGACTAAAAGCAGGGAGACATTTATGCATGTAAGAGAGAGTGTATACACGTAGAGTAGATCCACAGATATTCATTCTCCGAATATTACCCTCTATCTATTTATGACTGAAGCAAAAAAATATATATATATATGTACGTGTGAGAGAAACTGTGTACAGGTGTGTATCGTGGCTCCATAGAAATTGAGTCTCCCTCTATTTCTCCGTGTCTCCTGCTCGCCGTCTCCGTTTCGCTGAAGACATGGATAGGTGACTGGAAGCAGGAAGGCCGTTATGAGAGAAGCACTATATTCAGGGAGGAGACCAGTAGAAATTTAGTCTCCGTACCTTTACTCGAAGCACGGAAGTACTTACATATATGAGCAAGAGTGGATATACAGGTGTAGATCCCTCCAATTCCAGTCTCTGCATACCTCTCTCTATAGACATACATGACTGGAAGTAACAAGATAGATACGTGTATATATATACATATACATATATATATATGTGTATGTGTACCCCTAGACAGAGAGAGCATGTATATACAGATAGTAGATGCACTGGACTTCAATCGTCTTCGTATGTTTCTCTCTGTGTGTATATGTGTGTGTGTGCCTCGCTCAGAAGATATACACATATATGTATATAATATATGTATGAGAGAATGGCCGTACAGATGGTAGGTCCCTCCCTCTTGAGTCTGCGCATATTTCTTCGTCCCTCACTTCGTCTCTGTGTGTGCATGTATATACAGATATGAGTGGCTTCTTGGTGATGATGTGAGACGGAGACGGCGTCTTCTCCGCCACTTCTGTAGAAACTGGCACACACTGTGTGTCTCTCCCCACGTCTTCTCTTCGGGTCTGCATATGTGTGTCTCTGTCTCGGAGCCACTTTTTTGATATGCGCGAATGCATGCGCGCAGGTACTACTGCTGTCGCTGCCGCTGCAAACAAGACGCCGTGAAACGCTGCTGTCTCGAAAAGGAGCACCTGCCCCATATTCTCTGTCTGACGCTCAAGCGCTTCGTTCGGGGCAGAGACACGTACAAAGTAAGAAGTGCCCCGCCTGAACGTATTTGCGTCTCCACACACATATATATGACTGCTTGTATAGAGATGTGTGTGTGTGTGTGTGCCCTGCACGAAGAAGTCCTTCCCGGCTGCTGCTGCTCCGTCGCCTTGTCTTCCTCTTCTCCTTTTCAATCTCTCTCTGTATGTCGCTCTCTCCATGTCTCCCATTCTCACCGCGTGTCTCGTCTCCCCCTCCGTCTCCGTGTCTCGTCTCCCCTCCGTCCCCGCGTCTCGTCTCCTTTCCTTCTTTATGGCCTCCTTCCCTTCTGTCTGTCTGGCCTCCCTTCCCCCCTCCGTGTCTCGCCTCCTTCCCTTCTGTCTGTCTGACCTCCCTTTCTCCCGTGTGTCCCGTCTCCTTTCCCTCGCCGTGTCCGATCACCCCCCTCTGTGTCTCGTCTCCTTCCCCTCTCCGTGTCTCGTCTCCTTTCCATCGCCGTGTCTCGCCCTTCTCTCTTTCGGCTGCGTCTCTGTCTCTTCCTCTTCTCCTCTCTTTCCCTCGCCGACCACTTTCGTGTCTCCCTGTCTCCGTGTCTCCCTGTCTCTTCCGAGATATATACGAGTGTCGAAGCTGCTGCCTGAGCAGACAGCCCCACGACCTCTTTGTGGACGCGCTCTGGGGGGCGATGCTGCAGAAACGCAGCAGTCTGCAGCTGCTTGATGAATTTTCCCAGGGGAGGGAAACGAGGAATACATCCCCTTCCGTATTCGTCTGCGTGTCGACGGAAGAGAGCGATGAACTGCCAATGTCTCCTCCCCACACATTCTCCACGCATGCAGAGAATTCCATACAAAAAACTCCACCACCACACGGACGTCCACGCACACCCGGGCGCATGCAGAAAGAGTACACTTACATACATATGAAGAGGAGGAAGCACCCTACATACATACACATGTATAGGCAGACACCCACGCATGTATATGCACGTACATATATGTGTACATATAGAAAGAGACGGAGAAACAGACGGAGAAACGGCTATATTTGTGCTCGCCCCCGTACATCCGCATATATGTATATGAGTACATACGGGTGTATATATATATATATCCTCGTGTATACACCTGTACATATATCTATATATTGATCGGTGGGGAGGAAGAAAGGTGCATGCACCTGTGTGTAGACACTCATCTATGTATATGTAGATATATGTGTATAATCTGAGAGAGACGTGAGGCTACGCGTTGGGCCCCACAAATCTACATATATATGTATGTGTACACGTATATGTACATGCATGTGTATATGTTATACTTGGTGCCTTTGTGCTGCAGATATGGAACCCTGTTCACTTCGAAGAGGTGCTTGACCTGTCGAAGTATTTGCGCGAGTATTCTCCGGTCTCGCCCCCCTACCCGTCACAGCAGCAGCAGCACGAAGAGGAGAAGCAACGGGAGGAAGAAGAGCGGCAGCAATCAACAGAGGACCGGAAGCAGCAGCAGCAACAGGAGGCGAGAGAAAGGCAGATGCAACAAGACACAGAGTCCGCGTCGCTGCAGCAGGAGCAGCAGGGGAAGCAGTGCGACAAGCAGCTTTGCAAGGCCGAGGTCGATCTGCAGCAGCAGCAGAAACACGCGAAGGACACGGGAACAGCTCTTGGAATGTTTGCACCTGAAAATACTTCTGCAGAAGTGCAACAGCAACTGCAGCAACAGCAACAGCAGGAGCAACAGCAACAGCAGGAGCAACAGCAACGGCAGGAGCAACAGCAACGGCAGGAGGAACAGCAGCAGCAGGAACAACAGCAACGGCAGGAGCTTTGCAAGTCGTCTTCTGATGCACCAAGGAACGGATGCGGCGTTTTCTCTGCTGCTGCTGGTGGTGGCAGGGGCATATCTGCTGCTGCTGTTCCTGACTGCCTGTCGCCGGCTGCTGCTGCTGGTGCGTACCTTGGCGCTGCGTGTCTTGCTGCCGGTCATGGTGAAGCGAGTTCCGCTGCCGCTGCTGCTGCTGCAGCAGCTGAACGGCAACAGCAGCCAACTCCGGCAGGGGCTGCAGACGAGCCTGGTGCTGCGGGGACAGCTCATGGTCTCCTTTCCTCTTCGGCTTCGCATGTGTTTCCCCTGTCATCACCTGCTGGTGCAGCTTCTGCAGAGTCTGCTCTTGGTGGAGCAGCTGCTAGTGCTGCTGCCGCCGCTTCTTCTCTCGAAATTGCTGGTTCTTCTTCTCCTGAAGCGGCTGCTGCCCCTCGTCGCGTTGTAGCACCTTCTGCTGGTGTCCCTGCTGCCGCTGCTGCATCCCCTGCGGCTGTCTGTGTTTCACACGGCGTTGGTGAGTTAGCTTCTTCTCTTCGCTGCAGCCCTGACGGTGCCGTTGTCCCACAAGACGGGAGGGCGGGAGAGAAGGAGGAGCAGCAGCAGGCAGCAGCTGCAGCCGCAGCAGCAGGAGGGAAAGTAGCGCGCGTAGGAGCAGGAGGAGAAGGACAACCAGCAACTGCCGTTGCAGCAGCGTCATGGCAGCAGGCTGTTGACGGCCAGGGCGACACTGCAGGTGCAGCTGCGAGCTCTGCTGCCGACGGCGGCTCTGCTGCTGCCCCTGCTGCTGTCATCGGTGCTGCTACTGCTGAGATAGCTGCAGAACTATGTGTGTCGCACATGGTTGCTGCGGAAGGCAGCAGCACCGTTTCGAAGAACAGCGCGGCGAACGATCTTGGCACCGCCTCTGCTGCTGCCCCTGAGGCGACGAGTAATGCTGCTGCTGCTGAATGTAACGCTACGGTTTCTTTGAGGGACGCTGCTGCTGCTGACGCTTCTCGTATTTCTCTTGTGGTACGGAGCGCTGCAGGCGCAGCTGCTGCTGACTGTCCCTGCAGCAGCAGGGAAACTGCAGCAGCAGCAGAAGCAGCAGCAACAGCAGGAGCAGCTGCAGCAGGAGAAGCAGGAGCAGCAGTAGCAGCGTCGTGGGAGGCGCAGCGGCACTCACTTCCTGACGCATTCGGGTCCACCAGCAGCCGGAGCAGCAGCAGCAGTGATAGCATTCGCTCCGGCGACGGCAGCAGCAGCGATAATAGGAGCAACAGCAGTAGCGAAGGAAGAAAGCAGACAGAGGAAGACGTCCCCCCCGCAGCAGCAGCCAGTCCTTTTCTGCGTCATGCCTCTGTCGCGGCAACCTCTGGTGCTGATTCCCGTTGCTGCGATGTGGCTGCTGCTGCTGGCGATGCGAGCGACCCTGCTTCTGCAGCTCGTGCTGCCGGGTGTGGACGAAGCGGGAATGAGACATGTGCTGCCGCGGTCGAGTCGGCCGCACGTCCCCTTTCCCCTCGTAGTATTAGCAGCAATGACGCTGCTGCTGATGCGAACCAGGCGGCGACGACGCACTGCAGGAGTCCTGCAGCTCTGATTTCTAGCACTCGTAGTAGTAGTCCCGCTGCGGGTATTTGTAGTAGTGCTGCTGCTGCGGAGAGGAGCGCTGCTGTTGATATTGCTGCTGCGCCAAGTGCCGGAGACACGAGTAGTGAAACTGCTGCTGCTGCTGCGGACAGGAGTCATGTTTGTCGTAACAGAGATTCTGGCCTGGTTGGCGGGGCTGCTAGGCCCACTGCTGCTGGCGCAGAGGGACCGAGGCGTGTTGCTGCTGCTGCAAAGGGGAACGCGGGTGCTCCTCTTGCAGCAGACGGAAGTCCCGATGCCATGGCTGCTGGTGGAAACGAGCGTGCGGTTGCTACTGCTACTGCTGCATACGAGCGTATCCATCCTGCTGCTGCGGGAAATGAGGGGATCGCTGCTGCAGCTGCTGCTGGAGCTGCTACATCTCTGGCGGGGAACGATAACGCTGCTGCGCATGCCTTTGCGGCCGCTTCAACCGGTGCTGCTGCTGCGCCATGCGTTGCTGGTGGTGCTGCTGCTGCCACTGAAGAGGCCGGGGGCCGCTGTTTCAAACCCGCAGGGGAGCAAGACACGTTTTCTTTTATCTTGTCGCCTGGTGCTGCTTCTTCGTCGCCTTCCTCTTCTGCCGCGCCAGCACGGCCCTGCACCGATCCCCCCGCAGCAGCTCACGCGACAGCTGCAGATATGCGAGCTTCCTCGCAAGAAAGGCATGCGTCGTCTGCTTCCTCGCCTTCTGCTGCTGCGCCGTCTCATCCTTTTGCCACAGCGAGTCCTGCTTTGGCTGCGACACCTTGTCCTGCTGCCTCTCTTGGTGCTGCAGCATTTGCTGCCGAAGCTCCTGTAGCTGCTTTACAGCCGTCCTTGTCCACTTGTCCTCTTCCTCTTTCTTCTTCTTGTGCTGCTGCTGCTGCCGCGCGGACCGGTTTGTTCACTGCTAAGCCCCTTCGTTCTCGTACCGCAGATACTGCTGCTTCGCCTCCTCCACAGGCTGCTCGTGTTTGCGACTCTGCTGTTCGTGACGCTGCAGATCATTCAGCCCCTGCTGCTACTGCACTGCATGCGCATTCCGCTTCCACGACACCTGCTGCCGGTCCACTTCTGCCTGCGTCTGATCCTGCGGTTCTTTCGTCTCCTGCCGTCGCTGCGGCTTCTCCGACGACAGGCTCTGCGGAAAGAGCAGCAGTGCCTTCCGCTGCAGGTGCTGCTGCCGCTTCGCACGGGGACACCGCTTTCTCTGCTGCTTCTGCTGCTCCACCGTCGGCTGCTGCTGCTGCAGTCCCCATGTCTCCTGTGGCGTCACCTGCTGCTGTAGCTGAGGAGGGCTCTTTATTTTCCTCTTCCCCTGCACCGTCGCTTGCTGGTGCTGTTGGTGCTACTGCATCCGCGTCTGCTGCTGGTTTCTCTTCCGCTTGTGCGAGTGCTGCTTCTTCTGCGACATCAGCCGCATCCGCTACTCAGTCACTTAATGAATCTGATGGTTCTCCTGCTGCATCATCACCACCACCCGCTGCTGCTGCTTCTTCACCTGCTGCTGCTGCGCCACCTGCTGCTGCTGTTCCTTCGCGCACCGCTGCTCCTCCGCCTGTTGCTGCTCCTCCGCCTACTCCTGTTCCATCGCTTCCTGCTGCAGCTCCTGATGCTGCCGCCCCCTCTCCTGCTTCTAGTCCTCGTGTGTCTCTGTCGTCTTCTGCTGCTGCTTCAAATTATCGATATCGCCTGGTAGCACTTATCGAACACCGGGGCGCAGCCACGGACCAGGGGCACTACGTCTGTTACGTCAAACATGCAGAACGAGGCTGCTGGTATAAAGCAGATGACAGAAATATATCTTTTGTTTCACTCGAAAAACACGTGTTGAAAGCTGCTCCGTATATGCTCTTCTACGAACGCATGCAGCCGCCACCTACACACCAGTCCTTCATCTTTCACAAAACGTTTCCTCCTCCTGCAGGAGCACCTGCAACCCCGTCCTCTCCTTCAGCGGCTGCTGCTGCTCCGTCGAACTTCCCCTCCTCCGGTACTTCTGCTGCTGCCGCGGGCGAGGGCGGTTCGTGTCCTGCTGCTGCTACGACTGTTGGCTCGCGAAAAGCTGCGGCGACAGCGCTGAAGAGAAAAAAGAGAGTAGGAGCAGCAGCAGCAGCAGCGCAGGAGAGTCCTGCTGCTTCCTCTGGTACTTTGAAGGACACGCCAATCGTTTCACCTAGAAGGGCGGCTGCTGTTCCTGCAGCTTCACATCCTCCTGCTGTTTCTGCTCCTTCGCTGCCTCCGGCTGTTGCTCCTGCTGTATCCTGTGCTGATCCAGCAGCAGCAGGACCGAAGAGGAAAGGAAACTATGTTAGACAGCAACGCAGTATGTATAGCCAAGATGCAGCAGCGACACTACCTCCAGCAGCAGCAGGGAGGAAACACAAAGGTTTGAACAAGCTGCAGCAGAAACACCTGCCAAGTCACGCTGCAGTACATACAGAACCCACGGAAGCAGCAGCACAAACACCAGCAACAGCAGCACAGGCTGCCGCCGTAGCACCACCACCACCACACTCACCGACTGCTGCTGCTGCAGCAGCAGGGCCAGTAGCGGTCGCCGCAACAGCATCAGCAACCCCAGCAGTACTAGCCGGCGCAGAAGCAGAAGTAGCGCCAACAGCAGCAGCACCAATGCCAGGAGCGTCTCCCGCAGCACTAGCGGGCGTCAAAGTGGCAAGTTTCCATACGCAGGGGACTACCGGAAAAAGAAAGCGAGTCACGAAGATGGTGCTGAGTCGTGAGGGAAGCGCATGCGGTTCACACGCAACAGCAGCAGTGGCCGCACATAAAGGTGTCGAAGCAATGCTGCCGCAGGAGCACATTGAAGAGCAGCAGAAGAAGTATTTGCAGCAGCAGCTGGAGCAGCAGGTGCAACAGCCAGCAACACTTCAGCAGCAGCTGCAGCCGTCCTGTCCGCCTCTCGAGGAGCACTCGTACGCTCCAGAGGCGCTGCAGCAGCACGAGCAGCGACAGCAGGGGCAGGTGGGTGAAGCAGAGGAGAAGGATGAAAAGTTGGAGGAGGAGCAGCAGCAGCAGCAAGGAAGAGAAGGAGGGACGGTCGAAAGCGCAGATAGGAGAAGGGCGAAGAGGAAGAACGAAGCAGCAGCAGTTCACGCATGCAGTCCCCACGCAGTAACAGTAGCCGCCGCAGCGACTGGTGGTGACCCAGCACCTTCGCCTTCCGGGCGATGGAAGAAGAAGCCACGACAGTGCGCCTTGTCGTTGCAGCACCAGCAGCAAGTCAGTCCGCAGCAGGAGCAGCAGAACCTGCTGCACCAGCAGCTTGACGTACAGCAGGTCGAGCCCCAGAAGCAGCAGCAGCAGGACGAGCAACAACAGCAGCAACAGCGCAAGGAGCACCACGAGGATTCTCATCTTATAGAGCGAAGCCCGGTGCAAGAGAGCAAACACAGAAGCTTCGTAGCTACTGAAGCCTCCGATGCAGCAGCGTCAACAGCTGCAGCATCAGGGGCTGCAGCGCTCGACGCAGCCTCCTCCCGAGCAGCAACGACAGCAACGGGGGGGGCAACAGCAACAGCACCTCCGGCCACAGTACCGTTTGCAACGGCAGCGACCTCAGCAGCAGCAGGAATATTACGGACAGGTAATTGTCTCTCTTTACGTAGGAGGACGCGGACGCCTAACGATGCATCTGAACTTGATTCAGAAAAGCTGTTACTCTTGTCTCCTGTTGAAGCCGGTGTTACGCCGCTGCTGCGGCTTAGCTACACCTGCTGCTGCTGCTGCCGCTCTACGTAGATGGTGCCGCTCTACGTAGGTGTTGCCGCTCTGCGGAGATGTTGCTGCTCTGCGGAGATGTTGCCGCTCGGCGGAGATGTTGCCACGTTGCTCTGTTGAGCTGCTGCCGCTGGTGCTGCTGCCGGTTCGCTCTGCGTTTCTGTGTTGCTGCTGCGTAGTCTCCCACCGTTGCTCCAGATTCTTCCCGCAGGAGCTGTTGCTGCGACTCTCCGGTCGTACGTGCTGCTGCAGCTGCTCACCTGCCTGTTGGTGTCGCGGTGCTGCTTTTGCGGTGGCTGCCGGTGCGCTGCTCCTGGTCACCTAGATTGAGGAAGATACAGTGGCGTGCTGCTGCTGGCAAAAACGCGTGCTGCTGCCTCTTTCCGCACCTGCCGGCGCCACCACGTCCTCCAGAAGCTGCGCGTCCCTGTGATGCCGCTGCTGCTTCGTTCCCAGTGCTGCAGCTGCAGCTGCTTCGTCTTCTGCCGTCGTGTTGCTGTTGCTGTTTTTCTCTGCGCTGCTGCTGGCGCTCCTTTGCGCGTATTTTCGAGCTGTAGGACTGCTGCTTCTCCCCCACATCGCCCACTAACAGCGCTGCCACTCTTTCATTCTTCACTCACCTGCACTTCTTGTGTACTTCTGCTGCCAGGACGTGGCCCCTACTGCTTCCTGTAGTACTTTCTACACACTCTGCTTCGTCCGACGCTTCTACATACGCCACTCCTGCTGCTGCCGCTAAGGCACTTGCTGTGCTTCTCTGCTGCTGTTGCAGCGATTTTTGCTGCGCCTCTGCGTCTGCTGCTCCAGCTACCGTTGCGATGCTTCCTGCTGAGCTGCCCTCTACCGCTTGTTCTGGCTGCTGCTCGCGCCGTCCTCTTGCTGCTGCTGCTGCTTTCCTGCAGCCGCTTCTTTCCTGCAACTGGTTTTGCTTCCAGCTGCTGCGTCGTTCCTGCTGCTACTGAACGTCTTGCTGCTGGTGGTGAATGTGCCTCTCGTGCTGCTGCTGCTGCGGCTGCAGGTGCTGCTTTTGGAGCCTCACCTTTCCTGCTGCTGACATTGCTGCTGCATGTCTGTCTGCTTCAGATGCGAAGGCATAGCTGCTCGTTTTCTTCCTCTTGCCCCCCCTCTGCTGCTGAGCCTGCTACTGCTGCCCGTGCGTTTCTTTTTGTGTTTAAACAACTGCTTGCGCTGCTGCGCCTGCTGCTGTTGCTGCGCGCACGTCTGCTGCTGCTGTTAATCTTTTCTCAGTCACATCGTATAAGAGAATGAATGAGAGAATATAGCCATCTATTTATGTATCTCTCTCTATATACATGTGTATATACAAATGTGTTACTATGAATATGTTGACATATACATATATATTCATACGTACACACGTGTGTAAGGCGTGTGTACCTGCTCGCGTTCGGGTGGTTGCTATGCGTGTGATGTGCAGGGTCATGCAGCAGCAGCACAGGAGGAGGAGAAGAAAAAAGAGAAGGAAGCGGAGTCGTTGCAGGCAGCAGCAGTGGCTCGGTAAGACTATCCGTAGTGCTGCTGCAGCAACAGCAGTAGGAACAGTAGCAGCAGGGGCGACAGCAGCAGAAGCAGCAGCAGCAGCAGAAGGAACAACGGCAGGAGCAACAACAGCAGGAGCAACAGCAGCAGAAGCAACAGCAGCAGAAGCAATAGCAGCAGAAGCAATAGCAGCAGAAGCAATAGCAGCAGAAGCAATAGCAGCAGAAGCAATAGCAGCAGAAGCAACAGCAGCAGGAGCAACAACAGCAGGAGCAACAGCAGCAGAAGCAATAGCAGTAGAAGCAACAGCAGCAGGAGCCACAGTAGAAGCAACAGCAGCAGGAGCCACAGTAGAAGCAACAGCAGCAGGAGCCACAGTAGAAGCAACAGCAGCAGGAGCAACAGGAGAAGCAACAGCAGCAGGAGCAACAGCAGCAGAAGCAGTAGCAGCAGAAGCAACAGCAGCAGGAGCAGTCCAGCAGCGGGAGCAGCAGCAAGGACTGCAGCCGGTATACGAACTGCAACTATCAAGCAGAGAGACCTTCTCTCATATCTCTGTGCGTCAGCAGATTTCTCCTCCTCACCTTAAACTACATAACCACCTTTATACGCCTGCGACATGCGCACGTACCTACACTACCTATATGTATATGTATATATATATATATGCAGAGAGAGAGAGACTGCGAATACGACGGTGGATTGCCGTTTGTTGTTGGTGGTTTATTTTCGCTTGTGCTGCTGATGCGCTGGTTGACTTGGCCGCTGCTGCTCCTGCTGTCTGCATGCCCTCGTCTCTTCTCGGATGCTGCGCGGGTTCTGCTGCCTTTCTCTGCTGCTGTTGTTGCGGGGGACTTGTTTCTGCGGCTGCTACTGCTGGTGTATTTACGAGAGATTATTCCAGACACAGAGACTCTCTCTCTACGTGGAAGAGTATCGCACCTCATCGAAAAGGCGCAGGTCTGTGGAGAGGTGTGGAAAGTTCTGCTCTTTTTTTTGTCTCCGCTTGTTTTGGCTGCTGCAGCAGCAGCAGTGTCCGTCGGAACCCGCTGTGGCCGCTCCACGAGAGCAACGAGACAGCAGGAGCAGGAGCAGCACCACTAGCAGCATCACCAGCAGCAGCACCACCGGCAGCAGCACCACCGGCAGCAGCACCACCAGCAGCAGCGCCAGCAGCGGCAGCAGCGAATTTGGAGGCGCGAAAAAGAGCGGCGGCAGCAGCAAAAGCAGCACCAACAACAGTAAGAGAGGCGCCAGCAGCAGCAATAGCAATAGGAGGAGCTGTAGCAGCAACAGAAGTCAAAGCGTCAACAGCTGGCCAAAAACCGTGCTGCACGGGCGTCTCCCACAGCAGCAACACCCATACGACCAACACCAGCAGCATCACCACCAGGAACAACAGCAGCAGGACCAACAGCAACAGCAACAGCAGCAGGAGTTGCACCTCGGAGAGCAGCGGCATGCGCGTCTCGTTTCCCAAGACCCCGTCGCCCAGGAGCAGGTTCTTCCGCATGACTACTTCTGCCAGCAGCAGCAGCAGATGCAGCAGCCGCAGCAGCTGTCGGTGGGTAGTGGTCGCGTGTCACTCGAACAGCAGGAAGTGCGTATTTCTGCTGGCGCAGCTGGCTGCTGCTGGCCCGGGGACTCAGGAAGTCCAAGCAGCCAAGGCGACACCGTTGTGGCTGCCGCCGTAATGGCGCCGCAGCAGCACACGGTCCAACAGCAGCAGGGACTGTGGCTGCAGCAGCAGCACAAAGAACTGCAGCAGCAGGAGCATCAGACGCAGCAGCCCGAGCAGCTGCAGCGGCAGGGCGAGGCTGCGGAGCCTTACTACTTTGCAGCAAACGACCGCGAAAGACCGCATGCGCCGTGGCAGCAACAACAGCAGCCGCCTCTGCAGCAACTCACGTCCCCACAGCAGCAGCAGCAGCCGAGATTTCAGCCGCAACAGGAGCAACAGAATTACCTGCAGCAGCGTCTTCAGCGGCAACTTTGCATGCAGCAGCACTCCAGTCAAGTGCCGCAGCCGCTGCCACGGCTGCAGCCACTGCAGCAGCAGCAGCAACCGCAGCAGCAGCCTGCCTGTCTTCTGCACCGGCACGTGCTGGACGAGGAGGAGGACCAGCAGCAGCAGCAGGAGATTTGTCGCCAGCAGCCGCAGTTGCAGCAGGTCCCCCTGCTGCAGCAGCACATCCACCACGCGGATTATTCGGTAGCAGCAGCAGCACGCAGCAGCTACGCACCTTACGCGTCGCTGCCTCGCGCAGTGACTGCTGCGCAGCACCCACAGCAGCTTCTCCACCAAGAGGAGAAACACCAGCAGATGCAACAGCTGCAGCAGCCAGCAGTGCAACACAAAGGACAGCAGCAGCCCCTGCTTACTCAGCAACAGCAGATGCAACAGCAGATGCAGCAGCAGCAGCAACCAAACCAGGAGCAGCAACAGGTGCAGCAGCAGTACCCGAGAGGAGGAACGTCACCGTCGGCAGTTGCTGCTGCAACTGCGGAGTGCAACACTTGGTCGTACGGCCTGCAGGGACAGCAGCAGCAGCACGAGCAACAGCAGCGGCTGCTGCAGGGCCAGGAGCAGCAGCAGTCAGGCGAATCGCAGCCGCATGTACAGGACCCTGCGTACATGCTCGACGGCTGCGAGCCCTGGTGGCACGAGAGGCGGCAGCAGGAGCGGGAGCCGCAGCAGGCGCAGGAATTGCACCAGCCGCAGCAAGGGCAGTTCTGTCTCGTGCCGCACTCCGTACCGCAGCAGGTATGCTCCTGGGCGACGGAACGCGGGCGCTCGGCCGAAGGACAGCAGCAGCAGCAACAGGAGCTCTTGCAACGGCAGCAGCCGTGGAAATCGCCGCAACAACAGCAACTGTATCTTCCGCACGAGCAACAGCAGCAACAGGACCGTGTGCGAGAGCAGATGCAGCTGCGGCAGCAGGAGGAACAAGAGCAACAGCAGCAGCAATGGGAGCCGAGTGCGGTGGTAGGAGGAGAGGGCATACCCGCAGCAGCATTGCAGCGGCAGCAGCGTGAAGCAGCAGCTTCAGCTCTCCCGGCGGTTGAAGCAGTGACAGCAGCAGGAGCCCAAGAAGTAGGAGCAGCAGCAGAAGTGGCAGTAACAGGAGCAGGAGCAGGAGCAGCCGCGATAGCAACAGGTGCAGCAATGTCGCTTGGGACCCCTGCAGCAACGGCAGCAGCAGCTGAAGCAGCAACATCGGAAGTTGCCACTGCAGCAGCAGTTGGAAGTGAGCAGCCTCCCTGGCGCATGTGTCTGTATCGCATGCAGCAGCAGCAGGCAGGAACCTCTGCGTTTGTAGCAGCAGCACCAGCGGTACGCGGGGACGGAACACATGCCTCCGCGCAGCACGCAGAGCCGCTGCAACAGCACCAGCAGCAACAGGAGCAGCGGGGGCCACAGCAGCACCAGCAGCAGCCGCAGACACAACTTCTTGAAAAGTGCCAGCGGGACCAGCGAAGGTTCGAAACGTCAGATCAACAGCCGTTTATGATGTCGCAGCAGCAGCAGCATCAGAAGCACATGCAGCAAGATATGTATTACGTGCAGGACCCGACGCAGCAGCAGCAGCAACATAGCTTCCGCCAGCTGCAACAGCGGGCCAGCTGCTACATCCAGCAACACGGGTCGCTGCGTTCGGAGCAGCAGCAGGCGCAGCCCTTGCATCTGCAGCAGCAGCCGCAGCACCAATGCATGCACCAGGAGCAGCAGCACGAGCAGCAAGTGTACCGAGAACAACAGCAGCAGTATCTGCGGCAGGACTTGTGCAACCCACACCCAGTCATGCGGACGGCTGCAGCGCTCGATCTACGTGAGCAGCAGCAGCAACAGCAGCAAGGACTGCCAAAGCAGACGCGCGCCTGTAGCGCTGGGTTGCTGTTTCTGCAGGACCCAGACACAGAAGGCAGCGGGTGGATGCTGACCGAGAAGCCGCGGCAGCAGCAGTGCCGGGCTGCGGCACAGTGCTACCAGCTGCCGGGGGCGGAGCATCAACAGCAGCAGCAAGGAAACCCGCTGCTGCAGCAGCAGCAGCAGTTCTGGCAGCTGCCGCAGCAGCAGCGGCCTGGGCAGCGGCACCAGCAGCAGGACGACGATCGGCAGCACGAGCTGCACCTGAGGCCGCAGTTGCTGCAGGCGGTGGGAGGAGGAGAACTGCAGCAACAGCACGTAGCAGCAACTCCGCCGCCGGACAGCTCCCAGCAACAGCAGCAGCAATCGCAGCAGCAACAGCAACCGCAGCAGAAGCAGCGTAAACAGCAGTCACAGCGCCGGCAGCAGCAGCAACAGCGGTTAGCGCAGCAGCAGCTGCTGCAGCAACCTCAACGAGAGAGAACTGAAGAGCAGCAGCACGGTCCCCCGCAACTGGAGCACCAACAGCAACAGCCGGAACAGCAAGAGCCAGCAGCGCGTCTGCAGCAGCCGACGCCGCTTCAAGCAGACATCGGCGTGAAGCAGCCAGAGCGAAAGCAGCAGCAGCGAGGGGGGGCCCGCGGTGCTGGAGCAGAAGTTCCTGCTCGCCGGCGACGCAGAGAACAGCCGCAGCAGCAGCAGCACGCGTCTCAGCAGCACCGCGGGCGGCAGCAGCAGCTCCCGGTCCAACAGCAACACGACGAGACTCAACAGCTGGTGCAGGACGTTAAGGAGCACCTGCAGCAGCAGCAGCAGCCTCAGTTGCCGTCGCAGCGACAACTGCAGCACCAGCAGCAGCCGCGCCTGGAAGGGCTGCTGCCGCACACGCTGCAGCAGCAACCCTTCCAGGGACTGCAGGAGCAGGAGCAGCAGCCGCTCCCGCCAGAGATTGAACAGCAGCAGCATCAGCAGCAGTCAATCCTTCACGAACAGCAGCAGCAGGAGCAGACGTACATGCTGCAGGACAAGCAGAGTCTTTCTGCAGGGCACCAGCAGCAGCAGCAGCACGTCTGGACGCTGCCGTGCACAGAGGCACCGCAGACGTACCCGCTCTGCGGAATGCAGCAGGTGCTGATGCAGCAACAGCGGCAGCAGCCGGGGGCAGTGCAGGCGGAACAACTGCAGCAGCAGCAGCAACTCTGCGAATTGCAGCAGCCGGAGGAGCAGCGCTGCCTTCCATTTCCTGCGACGTACGCAGCAGCAGTAGCAGGAGCAGCAGCAGCACCCGCAGAGCAGCAACTGCCGGCGCAGCCGCAGCAGACACACGCATCATCTGCTGCATTTGATCCGGTGCAGCAGCTGCTGCCTTCCCCGCTGCAGCAGCAGCACCGGCAGATTCCTCCCCTGCAGCAGCAGCTCACACCCGCGCTACCGCACTTTCTGCCTCACCGGTGGGACCCGTAACAGCAACAGCAAAGCCGAAGAAGCAGAGGACCTGGCGGCAGCAGCAGCAGCCACAGAGCAGAGACAACACAAGCGGAGGAAGCAGGCGCACGAATAGCAGCAGCAGCAGTGTAGCAGCGGAAACAGGGAAGAGTTTTGCAGCCACGTGGGCATCGTAGAAATGGTAAAGCTGCAGCAGCTGCTGATTCGCTTGAAAGATCGAGGTAGTGTTGCCTTCTTCCCTCGGAGTACTCCACTCTCCATATAAACGCATGCAACCGCAAATTTGTAGTACTGTACAGGTATACAAATGCATGCGATGTTCACGCGTGTATACATGTGTATGAGCAAACCGACGAAGGAGCAGGAGAGGAACCGCAGCACCGTACGCAGGCAGACAGAGAAGAAACAGCTGCTGCTTTTCCCTGCTACAGCAGCCGGGAGCACTCCACGCTGCTGCCGCTGCTGCTCGCACGAGTATATCTACACGCGTACACATATATATGTATGCTGTGTCTTTTACGTATATGCGACCTGTACATATACGTAGAAGCGGATTTGTGCAAGATAAGGTCTGCTTCGGATTCATCTCGCGTGAGTCGTGAAGTCCTGTGCTGCTGGTGTTGCCTTGAAGGGCCGCTATTCAGCTGCTGCAGCCGCAGGCGGGGCCTCGGAGCCTTCTGGTGCTGTTGCTGCTCGCGGCAGGGCTGTCTCGCTCTGCTGCTGCGGGTCTCCGGCGGCTGTCGCTCCTTCACCTGCTGTTCCTGCATACCTGCCGCTGCGGTTCCACCTGTTGCTGTTGCTGCTGCTCCTGCTGCTGCTGCTGCCTGCCGCCGACTTGCTGCTGCTGTAGCGAGTGCGGGGCATCCCGGCGGGCCTTGCCGCTACGCTTGCAGAGCCTGGACGCTGGCCACGACTGTCTGCCTCTAGGCAGGTGCCTACACATAACAAAGCATCTGCGCATGTATATAGTCCCCTCGGTGCCTGAACCCTTTTGTATGTCTCTCTAGAGAGAGACTCACAAAAAAACAGGCAGTCTGATGAGAGCGAGACAGAGAGAAAGAAGAAGAGAAAGTAACGCGTAGAAAAGTGCCTCGGTATATATACGTCAGTACAGTCCTCCTCCTGCGTGTACGTATACGGAGATGCTGGCTTCTGCGCCTGGCATTTATTCCTGTGTACATACACGTACGTCTGTGTGTGTGTGTGTGCTCATATATATTTATCTATATAGTTAAGCGCATATAGATATTGGCTGCTGGGAATATATATGGACCTTCTCGTCGAAGCTCGTGCTTCCTCTTCTGCTTCCGTGCCCCTCCGCACCAGGCCGCGCTGGCCAGAAGCATCGTGCTCCTGGGGCACATGAATGTTATAGAGTACTCACTGCGTATATATATATATATATATAATCCGCACTGCAGACATATATACATGTGTATAACACTTTGTGTACATATATATATATATATATATATATTATATGATTATATATAGAGAGTATTCATTGCGTGTATATATATATATATATATATGTATATACCGCATAGATGTGTACGTAGTACTCGTTGCGTGTATACATATATATATGATACTGGCAGCATTTATGTATATGTATACATATGTGTATATAAGAATGCACGAGTGCTGGGGAGGAAGTCGTCCTTTGTTCCCGCTGTTGAAAGCGCTGCACTTTTCTTTTCGAGCGGGAGTGTCTCTGGTGGGTGGGCTCTCGTGGAGTTGGGCATTTGCCTCTGCTCACTCCTGAAGACGCATGCACATTATTTTTGTAGGCGCGCATGCGCGTCACATTTTACTGGCAGTGCATGCGCACCTCTGTTCGCACGCTTGTGCCTCCTACTTTTCTGAAGTGATAGCACGTGCGATACGGTGAGGCGGACGCATGCACGCGTGAGTGGGCACCGAGAGCGCGCGTGCATCTCACCAACCGTCGATCCTTGAGGGCATGCATCTTCTAAACCGCACCTGCATGCATTGCCCGCTAGGCGCAACAACTCCCCAGGCGCACACTCGTCTTTGTCTCTCCTCATGCGTGCGTCCTCGTCTGCATGTTGCTGACGAGCACGTGCGTATATACGGAGAGGTAAACAACCGCTTTAAAAAATCGCAGGTCTGTGGGACCTACCACCGTCAGCCGATAGAAATGTCTGGCTTCGTACGCAGGTCTGGAGTGATGAACGGTCTAAATAAGGAGAAAGAGAGGAAGAAAGGAAGAAGGGAAGACAGGAATGAGCAGACGATCGTCGACATCGTCTGCTGCACTGCACTCGTAGCGGAGCGCGCAACGGGTCTGGGTTGTTCCCCGAAGACTGCTGCTACTCTGACTTCTCTGAACATTCTCACGCAGACAATCGCCTTGCTGCTGGAGGGGCTCGTCGTACCAACTCAGACGCGCGCACACACAGCGGCTGCTCTGCTAGACAGTATACAAATAGTAGCAGTAGTGCTAGTACTGCCAATAGGAGTACTAGGGCTGGTAGATCTCGTGCTACCAGTAGTAGTAGTAGTCGTAATAGTAGTAGTAGTAGTAGACGACGACCACTAGCGCTACGCTTCCTGCGGACTGGCGCCATTGTTGATGAAGGGGAGCAGGAGGAGGCGAGGCTGCTTGAGCAGCTACTAGAGGAGTGCTCGTCGCTGCGACCGGCTGGTGCTGCTGCTGTTGCAGCTACTGCTCTTTTGATGCCACTGCCTTGTCCGTTCGAACTGCGCGAGTGGCCGCGGCGGTGTCTGCCCCTGCTCGTGTTGCAGTCCGCTGCTTCCACCGTGCTACCGCAGATGTTCTTCTGCTGCTGGGACTGCGCAGCTGCAGCACGAGTACGGGAGACTTGTCGCTGCTCTGATAGACCGCCGCTGAAGCGATCTTGCACTTTCGTTTCGCCTGCTGCGGCCGTTTGTCACACAGCCAGGCTCTCCTCTGCTGCATTGCATCTACAGCGTGCTGTTGTCGAGGCTACTGTTGCTGCTGCTGTGCTTCTCATCGTATGCCCACCCACGTTCTTGCTGCTGTCCGGTTACTGCCGGTGTTACCTGCCTGCCAGCTGCCGCGAAGTGTGCTGCTGTTGCGAGTGAAAATATAGGCAGCAGTCGTCTATGGCGAAGTCCGCGCAAGGTGGTTGTCACCGTGCGAAGCCCTCATCGCCAATATCTCCCTAATCTACAGGCTCAACCGCACGCACTTGCTGCTGCACCACCGCGTTCCCCTGCTTGCTGCCTTCAGAGCAGGTGTGCGCCGCGCTACTGCAGCTACAGCAGCGGTGTTTTGCACTGTGTTGGACACCTGTCGCGCGCTACGGTTGCTCTCGCTATAGTTTCATGCGTACAATCAGCGCAGCATGAGGCAGCGGCCATTATCATCTCACTTGGCGAGACTGCTTGTGTACCAGCGGCGTCGTGCTGCTGTTGCTGCTAGCAGTGTTCTTGTTCTGCTGCTGCTGGCTGCTGATGCTGTACAGTTTGGCTTCATCGAGGAAATGCAGTCAGTTGTATTTGCTGCTGTTCTTGCAGCTGTTGGTGTGGTTCTTCTGCAGCAGCCCCGTGTAGCAACCCGCTTCAGCGCAGCTGCAGCAGCACCCTTGAGGCCCGGCGTGCAGCAACACTTTGCCTCTGCTCCACAGAAAGCTACTTCTTGAAGTTCGCAAGTTGCTCTCGCTCCGCACAGCATCGCCTCTTTCTCTCTCGACGCAGAGTGAGGAACAAGCTGCTGCCGCCGCTGACTGAGGGAACTCACGACGGAAAATGAAGCTACTTGTGATGGCTCTCAGAGAATGCTGGAACCAACAAAGAGGATTCTGGACTTTTTCCTGCGTGTCGACTCCTTAAGAAACTTCTGTCAAAACTCCACCATCGCTGTCGTCCTCTTTTCACATGTGCGCCCCGGGAACTGCGTTAGTGCGGGTGCTGACTTGCTGCGACTACTGCCTCTCTACAGACGGAGCTCCTGCCCCACGGCTGCTGCCGCTGCTGCTAGTGTTGCTGCTGTTGCACTGCTCATGGTGCTGTTACCTTATTTGCGCTGCTACAGCATTTCCGCTGGAACCGCTGTCACATACTGCTGCAGCTGCATTGTGGCGCTGACGTTGTGACGCCGCTGCTACTGTTGTTGCTGCTGCTGCTCGACTGCTGCTGCTGTTCGACTGCCGCTGCGACTCCACTGTTGGTACTTACGACCCACTGGTGTTGCTGCTGCTGCCTCATTGCTGCTGCTGCTGTTACACTGCTCCGCCTGCTACGCTACTCGGATCGCTCTGCACGTGCTGCTGATGGACTGCTGCTGCTGCTACACACGTGATGGTGACTACCACCAGCGTGGCACACTTCTGCTCTTGATACTTACGGATGCCTTCCCTAGCAGATACGAATGTACAACTCGTGGCGCTCATCAACCCGCCTACGAGTGGAGCTCTTCTTGTCATCTACACACACACACACATATACGTATATATGCACAGATATACATATAAATATAACCAAGTATATAAATATACATATTTGTACGTATACGTATATATGTATACATATGTATACAAACATTCCTAGATATATATATATATTTTAAATAGGTGTGAGGGGGCGTGTGCACACATGATCACGAATACTCCCGTGCGTAAATGTATATATATGTATATATATATATATGCGTACGTGTGTCTGTCTCTCTGGACGATTTACGCGTCTCTCTACACGTACATCTTTCTACATATTATATATACATGTATGTAGCCGTTAGTAGGAAGAATACGCCTCTCTATACATCTTCACATAAATATATACATATATGTACGTAACTCTTAGGGCAACTCGTCACGGCTACAATGTCTTAGTATTTTCGTTCGGTGTTGTCGTTTTTGCGAGGCAGAAGACTGCAGCAACGCGCGTCTCACTATTCTCTCGTGACTGCCGGGTCACGGTCGAATTCCGCGTTCGTTTCCTTCACTCACCAACCTCTTTTTCCTCGGCTCTGCTGCTGCAGCCCTTACGAGGCGCGCAGTCGGAGAAGCAGACAGAGCACAGGACGGGCATGTGCGCGTTTCTTTCTTTATCTGTGGGCTCACAAGCCACGTCCCTACTTTAAATTATAAGTTACTCATACTTGTACGTATTTGTACTGCATATGCGTGCGTATGGGTTTATGAAGTGCAACTGTGTGGATCAATGTGGCATCAACTGTCACTTGTACATGCAAACATTTACGTATATATATATATATCTTTGCGTACATATCTACAGGCAGGTACATACGGTGAAACGTGTGGCGGTGGCGCATACTGCGGATTCTTAAATCTATCCAGGTTTAGAGAGAGACGCTATTACAGAAGTGAGTGCCTCTCTGCTGGAGGATTCTCCTATTTAGACGCGTGTCTCTCCAGAGTAACACATGTGTGCGTGTGTGTGTCGTTATAGGCCTATAGAGAGGAAGATATATGTAGATAGTTATAGAGATCTTCACAGAGGCGTGTGAAATATTTACATGTAAACAGAAGATCCACATACAGATATGTATAGATAAGGATAGTGGGAGGCATGTACGTTTCTGTAAAGAGGTAGCCACATCATCCGTAGATAGACACACATCTATATACGGAGAGAAACGGAGGTAGATGCGTACTTCTCTGTGGATTAGCAGCTGAACAGTATGCAATAGCGTTCAACAGCAAGATGTTATTCTTAGAAGCGTCAGTCCTTCTGCGGAGGAAGCTCCTTGTCTGCGGGTAGGCGTATCGAGAGCAATCGTGAACAGTCGCATCAGTCGTGCCACTACGTTTAGAGAACTGCAGTAAGCAAAAGATTCGTGGAGAAGACCAACGAGAGGATGAGAAGGAGGAGAGGAGCTGCACACTACACGCACTAAGTAGTCCACAGGGAGCAGCAGTGACAGAGATATGATAGAGAGGAAGACGAGGAAAACAACACTCGTAAGATGGGTAGTGCCACCTACGGAGAGAGGGAGAGAGACGTTTTAAAGTTGTAGAGAAGGAAGAGAAGGAGAATTTCACTCGGGCAACGAAGTTGTCGTGCACAACGCAGAGAAGGAAGACACGAGATATGATGCAAAGACGGGATGAAAGCTCTCTTCAGATGTTGAGTGCTACATATAGAGAGAGAGAAACCTCACATATGATCAAAGGAAAGGAGTAGCAAAAGCGGAAGTTCGCGAATAGGCTGACGCGTGCTGCTGCTCAAGTCTAGCGATGAAAGTAGTTGGCCGCGGGGCGCCGCAGTGCGGAGACGGTGGATCCCCGGCAACAATCAATGAAGTGTATGTCTTTTTCTGACTTTCCTCCTGTCTTTCTCTTTCTTCTGGAACTCCTGTCTCCCTCTTTCTTACTGCGTCTTTTTCTTTTCTCGGTTTGCAGCTGGTGCGCCGCGTCCTCGACGGCTGCAGCCCCTGCCGCTGCGGCCCGGGTGTGTCTCGCCGCCGCTGCGGCCCACCTCCGCGCAGACCGCCCGGCGGGGCCGCTTTCCCCAGGAGCTGCAGAACAGGCGTTTTTTTTCACCCGTTGTCGTCGTCTCCTTTTTCTTCTTCTTCAGGGAATACACACGTGTTGAGCTCTCTGTGTCGTCCCAGTACAACCCGAAATTTCCCCCCTCTCGTCCCTTTCCCGACCCCCTACTCTACGACTGTCGCCTGCCTCCCTCGTCTTTTTTCAAACTGTACCCCTGCGCTCACTATTTTAATGCTTCTATTATTATAAATACGAGGCAGTCGCCTCTTACTTCTAGTTTGTTTGCTTCTCTCGAGTCCTCTCCAGCGCCAGCTGCTGCTACTGTAGGATATGCTGTTGCTGCGACAGCCGCCGTCAGCCCTGCTGCACGTGGTATGTGCTCGGGGAACAACACTCCTCCTGCTGCGCACACGGTCGCTACACGCTTTTTTTCGCTGTAGTTACCTTAAACAACCGTCTTCCTCCAGATATTGCCCTACGCAGTTATTTCAAACAGTCATCAGGTCCTTCCCTCTGCATTCGTGAACAACGGATCCCCTTTCTACTTGGTGTGTAGATATTGTCCTCTGCAAGGATGTCCCGCACTCATTCGATACATCTTCCTCTCTGCAGAATGTACACCAAAACCACTTTCTAGATATTTCACTCTGCGGTAGAATATATAGCGAACATTCTTTTAGGTGGGACTCGGGCGCGGTTGACCTGCCTCTGCTGCTGCAAGTTCACTCCTCGCGCGCCACGCCTTCTCCAGCAGTCCCATATAACAAGCAGCAGTCATTGAGTGTGGTTTCCTTCTTTTTTCTCAAAGAAAAGGGCGCAAGTTCTCTGTTAAGCTACTCTCTCCCCCTTGTCTTCCTTGACAGAAGCTTACTGAATGCGGCAGCTTCTGCTGCCTCCTTCTTATTTGTACTAACTGCTCCGCCCTTTGACATGCAGGGCTGCTGCTGCTTCTTCTTCTTGCACCTGCTGTTGCTGCTGCTGTCGTTCTCGTGCTTCTCTGGCTCTACTTGCATTTCGCCCCCCCTCCCCGCCTCAAAGATACGTAGGCCCATGCATGCATACTACTAAGAAACACCAATATATAAATATATATATATATATATGCATACTACTAAGAAACACCAATATATATATATATATATATGTGTATAGAGGGAGAGAGAGAAAGGAAGAAAGGAAAGAAAAAAAAGAGCAGCTACGTATCATCCTCCATTCATTGACGCAGGGGGGAAGCAGGTAGTTGTACTGCTGCTGGGGGTGCTGTCGCGGCACCAGCGTTAGTGCCTGGTCCACCAAGTCCCCTCCCAAACTGCTGGCGCTCCTGCTCCTGTAGCTCCTGCTGCTGATGCTCTTCCCACCACTTCCTGCACCCCCAGCAGCAGCAACAGCAGCAGCAGATTCTGCACGAGGGTTAGCGGGAGTCACAGGGCTGCAGCAGCAGCAGATAGAGCCGCGGTCACACAGCAGCAGAATTCGCGATAAACGAAGCAGCACCTGCGACCCTAACACAGCCTCCTACATCAGCAGCAGCAGCATTGCGCGTGCCCGCTTGCGGCAGAAGCAGCAGCAGCTGCAGCAGACACAGCGCTGCGTCAGACACACACACAACAGCAGCAGCAGCACCTTCTGTGGCAGAAGAGGCAGCTGCAGCAGCGCTTCACACACTGCAGCAGGAGTTGTAGCGAGCCGCAGAACAGCAGCAGCTACACCCGAGACTCGTCCAGGAGCAGCAGCAGCAGCAGCACGTGAAGCGCTAGCAGCAGGGGACGCCACAGCAGCAGCGTGTCGCGGGGGACGAAGGTGGAGCCGCGGTGGGCAGCAGCAGCGACGGCGACGGCTGTGGAGATTGAAAGAAGACCTGTGACTCTGCTGTTGTACCGACGGAAGGGCCGCAGCTGCCTGCAGCAGCAGCGAAAAATGAATTTATGCGGTGCGTCGGGGGCTGCTGCTGCAACATGCGGCGTGCAGCTTCTTCCGCTTCCTGAGAAGATCCAGCAGCAGGCTGCTGTTCACTGCCACCAGCAGCAGCAGCGGACCCTACAGCAGCGACAGCGGCAGCAGCACGTCTTCGTCGAGGGGCAGCAGCCGCAGAAGTCCCGACGACAGCCTCAGCGGGAGGAGGAAGCGCAAAGGAAGCAACAGCAGCACCAGCAGGACGAGCAGCAGCAAATACAGCAGCAGCGCGGGCAACAGAAGCAGCAGCACGAGGTTTCTGACTTTTCGCTGCTTCCTTCGCCTGACCCGCCGAATCCTGTTGCTGCTGCAGCATATTGCAGGTTGGCATTTTCTCCGCAGCAGCTCCGCGCTGCTGCACTCGCCGTTGAAGAAGCAGCAGCTGCTGCTGCAGCTCCCAGGCATATGCTGCTTCCTGCTGTTCGCCTCCCCCCCTCCACGCCCCCTGCTGCGGGAACTGCTGCTGCCGGAGCTATTATTGCCGAGGCCGCTCCTGCGGAGGCTGCTGCTGCTGTTCCGAGGGACGCAGCAGAAGGGGAAGCACGCGCACTGCGGGCTGCTGCCGCCTATTCAACCGTCTGCTACAACGCGTCAGGCACTGCTGTTGCTGCTGCAGCAGAAATCGGAGGGGAGGCCACGGCAGCAACAGCGGCACGTGGGACGTCGGCAGCAACAGCGACAGCAGGAAGAAAAGCAGCAGCAGCAGCAACAGCAGATCGAAACAGGAGCGAACCAACCACCGCACGTGGTGGCAGGAAGGAGGAGATGTTGCTGCTGAAGAAGGCGGCAGGTCATCGCAGCAGAAGATATGCAACAGCAGCCGCAGCGACCGCGATATTTTGGAGAAGCTGCGCCGCGGCAGCTGCTTTGATTCAGGCGATACTGCTGCTGCTGCAGCGCAGCTTCCGCCTCGTGCTGCTGCAGCAGCAGACCCCTGTCCTTCAGCAGTGGCAGCAGGCTGCCGGGAGGAGCAGGATGAGCAGCACCGCCGCTAAGAACAGCGGCGGCAACAGCAGGGAAGGCAGCAGCAGTGGCAACAGGAGGACGGGCAGCAGCAGGGCCAGGAAGAGAAGCAGCAGCGTCACTAAGAGTGACGCCAGCAGCAGACAGCCGAGAAGCCTCACGAAGACCAGCAGCAAACTTTGGCCAGGAGCAGCACCTTCTTGTAGTGGGCGGACGCGACGAAGGTGGGTGCTGCTTTCGAAAAGAAGAAGAAATGGGACCCCGGCTGCCTCTCTGCCTCCTGCTGCAGTTGCTGCTGCTGCGTTGCCTTCTTCTGCAGCAGCTGTTGATTCTTCTGCTGCTGTAGCTGCTGCTACAGACTTGCTGAAATCTGCTCCTGGCGAAGGCGTCGCTGTTGCTGCTGCTCCAGCCCCGTCAGACTCCACGCCTGCCCCGGTGGCTCGCGCCTCCCCTGCAGCAGCAGCGTCACGTCCCTCCGCTGCGGCTGCTTCGTTGGCAACAGGTGCTGCTGCGACTTGGGCAAGTCCTGCTGCTGTTATTCCAGCCACTGCCGCTCCAGCTGCTGCTGCTTCTCCAGGCGCTGCTGCTTCTGCTGTTGACGCTGCGGCGCCGCCAGCGCGTCGCGGCGCGACTCCTTCTGCTGGCGCTGTTGGTGTGGGGGGACGGGCTGCTGCTGCTGCTGCGGTTGCAGTTCGTCTCCCCCGTTCTCCTTCTTCTACTTCAACGAGCGCTGGTCCGCGCCTTGCTGCTGCGACATCTGTTACTGATAGGAGGAGGAAAGCGTCAGACAGACGCACTGCTGGTGCTGCTGCCCTCCGAGCTGTTGCTGCGCTGGGGTGCATTGCTGCTTGTGCTGCTGCTGCGACGCACGGAGGAGGAGGAGGAAAGGGACGGGCTGCAGCAGCAGCAGCAGAGGCAGGAAGCGAGGGAAAAGATGAGCTGCTGCTGCCCGTCGAGAACGAATCCTTTCAGCTGGACTTCTCTCTCTCTTTCTCCGAGAAGCTGCTGCATGCGGACCCGTCCTACCTGCTGCAGCACAGATTTTTCAACCTGACCATCTTAGAGGACGCGCTCGTGTGTGCTGCGCCTCCGTACCCTCCTCGCCTGCTGTTCCCCGACAGCAGCAGCAGCACTGGCAGAGGTGGGACACAGGAGCGGCAGGCAATGGCGAGGGGCGCTCCAGAAGAAGCAGCAGCAGTTCAACAAGAGGAGGAAGAGGAAGAAGAGGAAAACAGCCTGTGGATAGATGCGGAGGAAGAGTCCGTCGATGACGAAGAAGAAGAAGAGGAGTGGAGAAATGAAGAAGAAGAAGCTCTGCATGCAGGAGAAGACCTAGTGGAAGAAGTCGTACAGCTGAGTACTGCCGAGCCAGAAATGAGAGACTACTTGCGCAGCGCTCGTCTGCGTCGGCTGGTGGAGCGGTGCTTCACATTTACGGGGGCGGCAACACGAGAAGAAGCTCCTGCTGATGAACCGCCTGCTGCTGCGGCTGGCGGGGGGGGGAACGGGGCTGCTGCCGGCCACACGGCCACCGCAGGAGCCACCAAGACCCCGGAGGGCCAGCAGGAGCAGCAGCAGCAGCAGGCGGCGCCGCGCGGAAGCAGCAGCAGCGCCAGCAGGAGCGCGAAAAGGGGAGACAAAGAAGAAAGGAAAGGAAAGGCGGAGGAACAGGGAGAAACAGAAAAGGCAACGCATAGCAGAAGTGATGCAGACTCAAGGGACTCTCATGCGTGGACTTACGAAGTCTGTATCAAGTACGCTACTCCTCTTGTTTTTCTCTCCTCCTCTTCCTGCTCTTCTCTTTGACGCTGCTGCTGCTTTTTTTTCTTTGCGTGAAGCTGCTTCTCCTACTTCTTCCTTCTGGTGCTCCTGCTCGGTTGCTGTCTTCTCCTGTTACTGCCGCTGTTGCTGTTCTGTTGGACGCTGCTGCTGATATTGCTTCTGCTGCTGCTGCTGTTGCTTCTTTCTCCTGCTGCTGCTGCTTCTTCTCTTCTCACCTGTAGCTGCTGACGTGGTGGACTCCCGCTGCTGCTGTTGCTGCTGTCGCTTTTCTCGTGCTGGTGCTGCTGCCGTTTCCTTTCTCCGGTGCCACTGTTGTGAAGACTACTGCTGCCGCTGCTTCCTGCGGCGTGTCTCGTCTTTTCTCGTCTGCTGCTGCGCAGGCGCCTGCCCTGAGAAGAGGGCCTCTGCGGCTGCTACTGCTGTGCTGCTGTTGCTGCTGCTGTGCTGCTGTTGTTGCTGCTGTTGTTGCTGCTGTCCTGCTGCTACCGCTGCTGCTCCTGCTGTTACCGCTGCTGCTGCTGTACTGCTGCCGCTCCTGCTGCCGCTGCTGCTTCTTTTTCTGACGTGCTTTGCGTCTTTCTTCGTCGTCTTCCGCGGCGCAACTTCCGCTGTTCTCCTCGTTGCTTTTGCTGCTGCCACTGCTGGTCAACTCTCGTGCGGCCCTTTTTTTAAAGCAAGAAGGTCATGCAGTTCAGCGGCTCGTCAAAAGCCGGCAAGACAATCGGCAGAAGTTTGTTCGACTGGGGAAGTTACCGCATCGGCTATGACCAACTTTTTGCTAACGGAACTCTATTGCAGGTATGTTCTCCCTTTCCGTTCCTTATAAACTGCCGCTTCCGTCTCCACGTCCATGTATCTCTTAAAAAGTCTACACCTATACACAAGAAGCCCTCTTCTTCTTTCTCCTGCTGTCGCCTACTATATACGCATATATGCATGCAGTGTCCATTTCTACATATCTTCATACATATATATATATAGAAAGATGTATATGTACATATATAGATATACATGTCCGTTGCTATATTTCCCCCTTCATATATATATATACAGAGAGAGAGAGATGGATGTATATGTATACAGGTATGTATATATATATATATGGATCTCCATTTCTGTATATTGTCCCCTTTCTCTATATAAAGTGTATATGTATATATGCGTATATTCAGAGATAGAGAAGAAAGTGGAGCGCGGTAGACAAGAAAAGGACATTTATATGAGTGAGAAGACGTGTTTTTTTTCTGCTGTTAACGAAGTGTGACTCTCCTAACGTCTATCGTCTCCACAATAAATAGGGCGTCCCTTCACACGTATATGTATAGCGTCCATAGATCTCCATGTACGTAGATATATATATATATTTGTGTTTATCAACTTGGGTATTATCAATCGCCTATGGGTGCATGCATACACGCCTATTCATCTGCAGATGTGTCTCTCTATTTTGGCGAATGCTTCCTTTTTGCGTGACTCATCATATATGTGTATGGGTGTATCTATTTGTATATTATATATGGAGACACGAATATCTCTATGCATGCAAATGTTTATATTTCTTCCCCTCCAACAGAAAACTTGGAGGTCTCCCACACCTTCCCTACTACGCAGTACATGCCATTCATATACAAATATATATATTTGAATAGATAAATATATTTATATAGAGAGAGAGCATAAGTGGGGACTACACACACTTCATATATATATATGCCGCGTATGGACCACACACACGCCATTCATATACCTGCACATACATATATATAGGCAGATAAATAGATCGATAAATAGATGTATCGCGCATATAGACTACACACATGCCATTCATAGATATATATATATATAGATAGATAGGTTTATTAATTGATATATATATATATGTAGCATGTATGGACTACACACATTCCATATACATATATGATAGATAGATAGATGTGTCGCGTATGTGGACTACATACATTCAATTCACACAAATACACATATATAGAGAGAGAGATAGATACATATGGATAGATATATTGCGTTTGTGGTCTACATACGTGCCATTCATATACATACACATATATATATGTATATGCAGATAAAGGGACTGCGTGGGTGGATATATGTGTGGAATTCTTCTGTGTGTGTTGTCTACTTCGTGGGGGGCAGCAACAGAACTGTATCTGTGTATTACTCATAGAACGAGGGCTCTTTCTGCAGGTGCGCGGAAGAGGGACAGAAAATACATTTACGTCTATATATAAATTTCTCCATGGACCGCAGCCGTCTTCTCTGCGCGCTCGGTATGCAGGGTCAGTAAATACACATATATGTATACACGTATATAGAGGGGGAGTAACTACATATATCAATACATATATATATGTATAGTAATATGTGTGTACACATATATATGCAGGGTCAGTAAATATAGAGGTATAGAGGGGGAGTAACTACAATACATATATATATGTATAGTAATATGTGTGTACACATATATATGCATGGTTCTGCTATCGTGGGACAGCAATTAGGTATATAAATACACACACAAATATAAATATATTTGTTAGACATAAACACACACATATATAGGTGTGTGCATGCATTCGGACTGCGTATGGGCGAAGGGTGGAGAGTTACGTCTGCTGCTGCCTTTTTTCCCTGTCTGCGCATGCATGTGGCTGTTGGGCATATATCTGCGCGTCTTAATTATTTATCTCTCCGCGCGCGATGTCTCGCGGTGGGGGGCCTCGTTTTATCGCGTGTCTCTTCTTCCTCCGCGCGGACGTGGGGGGAGACGTTCACGGAGTTGCGGTGTACGTACACCGGCGTGTGTGAGCTGCTGCCGCGCGGGGCAGTTGCGTGGGACGGGTGGCGCATGCGCGGGTCGTTTCAGAAGACGCTGCCGACGACGACTCGGGTGGGCGAGAAAAGTCTGCAGAAAGGGGGGAAAACTCTCTTTTATATCTGCGTGCGGAGGGCCCCTTCCGCGCGTTTCGGAGAATGCGGCAGTTCTCCGTCACTTCTCCCCGTCCGCACTCAAAAAAATCTTCGGAAGGCAGGCGGGGAGACGAGAACGGCGACGGCGATCCTCGCGCTGCTGCACAACAGCAGCATGTGCTGCACAACAGCACAACAGCCGCCGTCTCTCGCTGTGGAGGGGGGCGTGTGGGGCTTCACGCCGGCAGATTTCCTTTCCTTTCTTCGTTTCTTCTCCCTCTATCTGTCTTTCTGTCTGTCTATCCTTTTATCTTTTCTTCTGTGAGTCCTTCTTTTATCTTTCCTTCTGTCTGTACGTCTCTCTTCCTTTCTGTCTGTCCTTTTATCTTCCCATCTGTGGATCCTTTTATCTTCCTTTCTGTCTTTTTATCTCCCTTCCTTTTTGTGTGTCTCCCTGCCGTGTTTCCGCCCTGTTCCGTTCTCTCTCTGCGTTTCTTCACTTGCGAGGCTTTTTCTTCTTTTGTTCGTTTTTGAGTTTCTGTGCGGAACGCTTCTGCGGCTCTCTCCACTTTCCTTCCCTGCGCTGCTCTCTTCGTCTTCGACGCGTCATGCACCTCCAACCCCCCCCTTCTCCTCCTTCGCCCTCCCGCTGCTTCTTCGAATCTCCCCCGCGCTGCCTTCAACCGCGTCCGTCTTCTCTTCTCCGTTCCCCCGGCCTCTCCTCTTCATCGTCTTCTTCTCAGTCGTGCACCTCCTCACTTCTTATCCGCGTCTCCTCCCTTCTTCTTCTTCTTCGCCGCGTCTCATTTTCGTGGTATTCCCCTGCCATCCTCTCCCTCTCTTCTCCTCTTCTCCAACTCTCTTCTTCTCTCTTCGCCCCGTCTCCGTCTCCGTCTCCCTTCGCCGCGTCTCCGTCTCTCTTCTTCGCCGCGTCTCTGTCTCTCTTCGCCCCGTCTCCTTTTCTTTTTATTCCCTTACCACGCTGTCCCTCTCATCTTTCGTTTCCTCCTCTCTTCTCCTCCTCTCTTCTTCTCCCTTCTTCGTCTCCCTTCTTCCCTCTTCGCCGCGTCTCTCTTCTTCGCCGCGTGTCTCGTCTCCGTCTCTCTTCTTCGCCGTCTCCGCCTCCGTCTCTCTTCTTCGCCGTCTCCGCCTCCGTCTCTCTTCTTCGCCGTCTCCGCCTCCGTCTCTCTTCTTCGCCGTCTCCGCCTCCGTCTCTCTTCTTCGCCGTCTCCGCCTCCGTCTCTCTTCTTCGCCGTCTCCGCCTCCGTCTCTCTTCTTCGCCGTCTCCGTCTCCGTCTCCTCGGTGATCGTCCTCCCCTCGTCTTTCGTTTCCTCCTGTCTTCCCCTTCTTCTCTTCATCTCCGCTTCTCTTCTTCTCCTTTTCGTCCGATTTCCTCCTCTACTCTCGTCTTTTCTTCCGCTCTCCTCTGCGCCTCTCTTCCTCATATCCTTTTCCTTCTTATCTTCTTCTTCTTTTTCGTTTCCCCCCTTTCGTTTCATTTATCTTCTTCCTCTTCTTCGACTCCGTCCCATTCCTCTTCTCTTTTGTTCATCTGTCGTTTCTTTCTGCTGCTGCCTGCTGTTCTCTCTTCTCTTCTACTTCGGTCTCTTCTTCCCCCCCACTCTTCCTTCTTCTTCACCGTCGGCAACTTTTTCTGCAGTGGTACTCCCATGGCACCGACGGCCGACACACGGAAGTCCTTTTCGAGTGTCTCGACAGCCCCCCGAAGGTGGTGTCTGTACACTACAACAACCCTCTGGAGCTTCGCGTCCGTCTCGGGGCGCCAATGTTCTGCGATTTTCGTCCTTCCAATCCTTCGCCGGTAAGGTCAACTGCTGCCCCACCCGATTATCTGCCTCTCTTCGACCCTGTATTTACACGTACGTGTCTGTGTGTATAGGTACGTCTATTTAGTTCCGTGTATAGACATGTGTGGCTGTATATGTATCTATCGATACTTATATATATACACTCTTCTGTACCTATGTCCGTATATATGTATACAAATGTGTCTGTGTATCTATATTTCTATTTACACATGCATATATATATGTATGTCTCCATGTGTATATCGTGAACATGTACATATATATGCATGTATGGAGAGGAATATGTACCTCTCTGCATCTTGCATATATGTCTGTTTGTATACATCTATGTATATAAGATGCGTGTGTGAGTGTGTGTGTGTGTGTATATATATATATATGTGTGTACACGTAAATATGTAGATATGTATCCACACACACACATACACGCATGTCTGCGTCCATGGGTATAAATGCGTATCTATTTGTTGGGGGGGGCGTGGTGCCTTTTCGTCGCGTAGTGTCTTGCCGAAGTTGTAGGGGCCACGTTCTTCTGCGAATGTCTCGTCCCTCCGTTCACCTTTAATAACAAAGCACCTCGTTGATTCGAGGTACTTCCGTGTATTCTATATACATATGTGTATGTGTGTACATATATGGAGAAAGAAAGTACCAAATATACATCTTTGTGTGTATTTTTATGTATCAACCACGTACACAGATAGAGACAGAAGCACACGTATATGTATATATATATATGTGTATATATATATATACAGAGAGAGAGGAGGGGGAGAGACATACCAACATGTATATATGTGTATATGAAGCACATGTATATATATATGTATATATATGTATACGTATACAGACAGAGAGGGGGAGAGACATACCAACATGTATATATGTGCGTGTGGAGGTGGATCAAGATGACTCTGTAGATAGCGGTATACGCAGAGACAGAGGGAGAGATGGGCAGCTCTGCACATATATAGGGGTGTACGTCTGCAAGTATACGCGTTGTTTGATATATAAAGAGCTGTACAGAGAGAAAACGAAGTGGGCATGCGCGTATAGATATGTATATTTGTCTGGTGTGGATAGAAACTATTTATATGTTACTCTCTGTATCGCCGGTCTATTCGTGTATGTGTGTCTGTGTGTGCCCGCGTTTCTCTCTCTCTCCTGTACGTCATTCATTTGTATACTAAAACGACATACAGAGACATATCTTCTGTGACTATTCATACATATATATATATATATGTGTATGTGTGTGTGAGTATGCATGAAATATAATATATATATGTGTGTGTAGGTATTCTTCTGCTTGATGGAAGAGGGTGCAGATGCGTAGAAGGATCCTACTTGCATGCAAAACATTCTCCCCTTATCTTCTCATATACGTGTACCGATGTGTGTAGCAGCGAGTCATCTGACCCGAGCTCGTCTCCTTTTTTCTGTGTCTCTCTTCTTATCTATTCCCCCTTGAACAGCTCTATCCATCCACATATGTCTGGACATACGTTTTTGTGTGTATATATATATGTAGCGGGAACACACGTATGTATATGTGTACTTCTGTATGTGTGTGTATGCATGTCCCAGCATTGACCACGTCTTCATAAAGACAGGGAGATGGGAAGACGCGTGTCTTGTTGTGAGGGTTGTCCTTCGGAAAACTGCCCCACGCAGCGAGCGGAAAAGTGCCTCCTTGTTGGGGTGTATATACACTCCAAACATGCAGCGACCTCCATCGTATATGTCCATATACCCACCTGTGCCTATAAATTCATATAAATATATGAGTACAAATGTGTACATATGTGCATATATATATGTAGGAAATTTACGTACGTACTGAGGTGTTGGTGTAAATCTGCGTGTATATATATGTATTTGTTTCTATCTGTGCGTATATGTGTGTGTGTGTGTCTGCGTCTATGTTAACCAGGTGTGGGCAGTATATATATACGTATATTTTACATCATATATATATGTGTGTATGTATGTGTATAGCTATATATGTAAATTTATATGTTCACACATATACATATAGAGAGAGAGAGAGAAACACACATACATACATACATACATACATATATATATACATATATACATACATATATACATGTATACATACATAGAAGTCGTGTGTAGGGCACTGCGTTACTTGCTTCTCGCATGTGCTGATGACGGTGGGACGTATGAAGGTTTACGCTCCTGCTATCTCCTTGTCCGCCTGCCCCCCTGTTTTTTTCAGTTCCTCTGTCTCCTGCTGCTGCTGCTGCTTGGGCTTGCTGCTTTTGCTGCTTCTGTAGCCCGTGCTGTCCCCCTCTTTCTCCTTCTGCTGCGTCTTCTCGAGGCGCTGCTGCTGCTCGTTCTCTCTCTCGGTAAGTGGTGGTGCTGCTGCTGCAGTTTGCTGCTGCTGCTGCGGTGCTGTGGTGGACTTTGCTTCTGCTCTTTCTGCAGCCGTTGCTCGAGTCGCTCCTGCGCAGCATGGAGGGCTGGTGTACGAACAGCACCATCGGGGAATATCACTACGAATATTGCCATCCCGACAGTCTCATTCAATTCCAAAAGGACGCGCAAGGCACGTCAGTTTCTTCTTCTTCTCTCTTTTTCTTTCTTCTCTTTTCCTGGTTTCTCTGTGGACGCCTCCTGGGCTGCACCAAAGTCCTCAGCAGTGCATGTACACGTATGTATCTGCGCCGTTCTCTGCCCATCTATTATGTCTACGTGTGGACGTGGCTTTCTTCCGACGCCTTGTGTATGTATGCATAGATACAGATATATGGTATGTATGTGTGTAACATATGTGAGCTGCTGCCAACACGTACATGTACATATATATAGATATATATATGAGTGTGAATGTCGCCAGTCTCCGCATACTATACACATCTGGCCTATGTATATATGTAATATATATAATATATAGCTAGTGACATGTATATGTATGTATATGTGAAACAGTATAAGTATCTATTTATACACATATGAGATACAGTATAGCCCTTGTATATATAGAGAGACATATATATATGTGTAGCCTGTATATGTATGCAATATTGTGCCGGACTTTCACGTTTACATATATATATATATATATACGTATAACCCTGTGTATGTGTGTGTGTGTGTGTGTCAAGGCGTGGGGGACGACTGTTAGAGCTTTTTAGAACGGAAGAGAAGAAGAGAGAGAGCAGCAGCAGACGAAGAAGGGGAGTAGAGAGCGGAGGCACAGAACCCGCCCTTCGATGTTACTTTGTCAAGCGTACCGTAGGGGAACATCTTCTTCTGTACATGTGGATATATCTGTGGATCCGTACGTTGGTATTTGCTCCTGCTGCTCTGTCCTTGTTGCCGGCTCAGCAGCTGCAACTTGGATGCGTACATCTCTCTGCTGGGCCCGCGCTGCGGCTGCTGCTGCCCTGGTGCGTCTCTCCTGCTGCTGCGTGTGTGCTGCTGTGGCCACGTGTCTGGCTGCTGCTGCTGCTGCCTTTAGGAGTGCGATGGTGCTGCTGCAGATGCTGCTGCTTGTCTTCCTGGGCAACTCCTGTTGCTGCTGCGTGTCTAACGATTGCTGCGTCTCTGCTGTTGGTGGCTGCTATCTGGTGGCCGTCGTGGTGGTCCTGTTGTTCGGCGGTGGTGCGCAGCTTGTGTGTGGACGTGCACTCTGTGTGCTGCTGCTGTTGCTGCGGTTCTCTTGTGGGGTGCCTGCGGACGCGCAGGCCGTGTGAAGGAGCCGCTGTATTTGTTAGGAACGTTGCAGCGCGGGGGCAGTTCTTTCTTCGTTGCTGCTGGCGGAGGAGGAGCAGCATCCGGGGCTGCGGCAGCAGATTTCTTTCGCATGTTGCCGAATCCGCTGGCGCCGGTCCTGCGTGGACCGCAGCACCAGCACAAGGAAAGGCGGAGCAGCAGCGGCGACGCAGGGAAGGCAGGAGGAGGAGGAAGCGCAGCAGGAGGAGGAAAACGTACGACGACGGGGTCACATTTGTCAAATCCTTTCCGCTTTCTGCCGGTCGAAGTTGTCCCGTACCCCGCCGAGATGCTCCGGGTGAACGAGTCCCTGCAGCAGGAACTTCTCGCGTTGCACTTGAGAAATGTAAGGTTGCCGCAGTTTTTTTGCTGCTGCTGCTGTTGTTGTGTGTGGGGTTGGCGCTGCTTTGCCTGTGGGAAGGGACTGCTGCGCTGGCCGCTGCTGCGCGCCCAGATCAGACAACAGCAACTGCAACGGGACATAGCGGCAGCGAAAGAACGATTCAGGAGCAGCAGCAGAAGCGACAACAGCGGCAGCAACAACAGCAGAAAGAGGAGAGGGAGGAGAAAAGGAAGTAGTAGTAGTGACCGAAGCAACGGGAGCAGCAGCTGTTGCAGCACAGCGCAGCAGCAGCAGAGAGAGGAGGAAGAGGAAGAGAAGTAACAGCAGTAATAGCAGTAGTAGTCGTAGCCGTAGCAACAGGGGCGGCAGCAGCAGCAGCACGGAGAAGCGGTAGTAGGGGTAATCGGAGCAGGGGGGGCAGCGGCAGTAGCAGAAGGCAAGAGGAGCAGCAGCAGCAGCAGGGAGAAGAGGAAGAGAAAAATAGTAGTAATAAAAGAAGTAGTCGTTGTTGTAGTAGTTGTAGCAGCGGGGCCAGCAGCAGGAAAGGGAAGCGGAGCAGCAGCAGCATCGCAAGACGCGCAGCTGCAGCCGTGGACACAGCGACACCGTCTGTGTGCGGCAGCAGCAGGAGCTCTCACCAGACTCCCCCTCGCTTCCGGAAGAAGATTCCTCCTTGTTTCTGCCCACACACGTGCATGTGTATATGGAAGAAGTCTACTTGCTACGTATTTTCCAGCGTGCCGACGACAGGTGAAGTTGACAGCATGTCCCCGAAGAAAGTGAGGTCATTTCCACGTGTTCGTCTCGAAGAAAGGAGAGGTCAGTGCGGATCAAAAGAGACGGGACCGACGGAAAGAGAGGGCCGGGGACAGAGACACTCGGCAGCAAAAAAGGACAGCAGCACCAGCTATTGGTATCTGCGCATGCAGCAGGCAGAGGAGAAGTTCCGCTAGTACAGAACCGAGCTGCCCAAGAGACGACGGAAAGGCAGCAAATGACAGCGAGACGGGGAGACGGGAGACGCGGTGTGGAGAAGGACGGAGACGAGACAGGGAGACGGGGACACGAACGGCGTCTCCGACCTTCGCACGAATATCTGCACATCACAGAGGCAGTGGCAACTCCGAAGAAACACCTCTCCATGTGTGTCTCCGTGCCTTCTGGCGTGCTGCCGTATTTGCGTCCTTCCGCTTCTCTTCCGCTGCGTCTCCGTTCGGAGAAATTCCTCTCCTGTGTGTCTGTGTGTGTGGCCTACTTTCCACCTGCTGCCTTTCCTGCGCCCCCTGTGCACAGCAGCATCCGAAGAAGGAGCCTTACGTGAAGAACACAAGAGACAGAACTACTCCTATTTATCGGTGTATGTGTGTAGGGGGAAAGGAAGGGGAATAACCTGTGTTCCTACACATGTATATTTATGTGTGTATATATAATAGACCGCGGAAGAAAAAGAGAGAGAAGCAGCCTGCACTCATGTAGATATGTGGCCAGAAACAGAGAGGAGCAACCTTGTATATGAGTATATATATATTTATATGCATGTATGTATGTATACATATATGTATATATATAGATGGGACAACAAAGATAGAGAAGTTACCAGTACTCATATAGATATATATGCGGGGAGAGAGGAACAGCCTGTATATACATGTATACATACAAATGGGAAGAAAAGAAAGAGAAGAAGCAGCCTGTACTCGTATATGTGTATATGTGTATCTGGGGAGAATCAAGATGTGCATACATATATACATATATTTATTTAGATATATAGGTGGGAAGGAAAAGAAGGAAAAGCAGCCTGTAGTTGATATATATATATACATCTGGGAAGAAAGAGAGAAGAACAACCTGTGTATATACGTACACATATATATATATAGACGGGCAGCCAGTACTCATATAGTACTCATATATATATATATATGTATATGCGGGGAGAGAGAGAGGAGCAGCCTGTGTATATATATGTATATATGTAGATATACAGATGGGAAGGAAAAGAAAGAAAGGCAACCTGTACGTGTATATATATACATGTGGGAAGATAGAGAGATCAACCTGTGTATATACATATATACATATATATATATGTAAATATATATACACACACACATATGTATATAGGTATACGGAAAGTAAAGAAATAGACGAGGCAGCTTGTACTCGTATTTCTATGTATATATGTGGGAAGAACAGAATATAGAGTCAACTTCTCTGTGTGTGTGGGGGGGGAAGGGGGGAGACCGGTGTGCAGAAGAGTTATTTTTTGTTGGTGGCTCTTTTTTTGCATGCGATGTCTTTTTGGTGGAATTGGAGTTGTCTCTCCGTCAACATCGTCGCATATGCTGCAGCTGCCAATATATCACAATATCTGCGTATCTTTCTGTTTACATGGTGGCTGTAACCCACCTGTTAAGGTTTCCACCTATTCACTATATGTACACGTTTCGAATGTGATGGGGACACATACACACAGACATAGAAAGGAAGAGGGGGAAAGGTATATGTACACACATATAAATAGATATAGAGAGAGATAAATAGACACTCTTTGCAGCTACACACACACATACATATATATACATATGTATAGATACACATACATGGATGGGTAGATATAGATAGATAGACATCTTCAAGCTATGTACACATATTTACATACGGATAGATAGATCGATAGATATGAGGAGCTATACATATCTAGCCATATATGTATATATTTGTAGGTCGGTGTAAGTTCTATAGATATAGATATACGCACATAGATAGACACACGTGGATAGATAGATATATTTTACGTATATACGTGTGTGTGTGTGTGTGTATAGATCGATGTACGTACGCGTGTAGAGTGGTAAAAATAGGGAGAGGTGTAAATATACAGAGAACGATGTAGCAGAGAAAATATAGACACGTAGATAGAAAGGGAGATAGACACACACGGACAGCAACATATATGTGTGCCCATACACGAATATATGTATTAGTGTATGTATGTGGATAGATACACGCATAGATTGATAAAGCGATGCGCACATATAGAGAGAGAGACGGACGTAGAGGAGACGGCAGATAATACTACACAAATGTGGATGGATGAATTCGCACAGAGACAGGGAGACACGAAGACGAGGGGGGGGGGGCGGAAGAGGAAAAGGGGGGAAGTTGGAAATATTTTCTTCTCCTGCACGCTTTTTTGTCCAGTGATCTCTCTTTGTGAGAGAGAGAGAGAGAGACGGAGACACGAAAATGAAATTTTTGTGAATTGCGTCTCCCTTTTCTTTCGCTTCCAGGGGACAACTTGTGAAGAAACGGGAAAACCTCGCACCGCGCGAATTCTCTTCGAGTGTCCCGAGGACTTCCCCATGTTGATGAGTCACCAACTCATGAACGTCATAGAGGTTCGTATAAAACATATATATAACTGTGGCGGGGTGTTCATATATATATACGTTAACTTGTATATATACATATGTGTATATGTGTGCCTGTGTCTTTATATATATACGTACATCACCCTGTGAACCTTATAGAGGTTCGTGTATATATATATACCTATGTGTATATGTGTGTATATATATATATGTATGTGTGGACGTATATATGTATACTTAGATCAACGTTTGGACGTTGTTGTATATGTTCGCATATGTGTACATATATATATTTGCGTATGTATAAAACTATGTGCGTCTGTGTGTGTCTTTCTCCATATATACATATATATATATGTTTGTGTTTGTATGTGTACGAGGAGACAGTGACGTGTGTGTGTGTATGTATGTGTACGTATATATGTATATATATGTTGGGGAGATCTTGAAGATTTCCATACATATTTGTAAGTTAGTTCATAGAGAAATCTTCATATATGCACGTGTATACAGAGAGAAGAATCTATACATATTTGTGTGAGGATTCCTCGTACACATATATAGATGTGTGTAGATAAAGAGGCAGCCCTGTGTCTCTATCCGTTTCAGCCCTGTGTCTCCATCTCTTTTCCACGAATTCTTCTCTCTCATTTGTATCTGTCTCTATATATGTGTATTCGTCATTACCTGCATACAGAGAAGAACGTCTATATATGGATACACATAAATAGCTAGACAGATATAGACCCGTCGCTCTCTCTTCCTATGTCTGTCTATATACATACATTCACACATATATTCATATGTGTATATGTTTCTCAGTGTTGTCTACTTGTGTACATTAGTGTATTCGTATGTTGTTCCTGTTTACTTATATGTATGTGTGTGTGTATTCGTGTATGTTTTGTCGTCTGTATATAAAAAGAGAGAAACACCTATCGATTGCCTTATGAGGACTCTTCATAGGGACGTGTGTTTGGTGTAAATTAGTAGATAGACAGATGTAGATATCCGTCTTCCTCTCTCTTTATCCTTTCCCCTCTTCCCCGTGTCTCCACCTGTTCATAAATATATATATATGTATGTATGTATGTATGTGTGTATATATGTATATGTGTATGTATGTATATATACATATGCATATATATGTATATACATATATGTATGCATATATGTATGTATCTGTGTATGTATGTGTATATATATATGTACACCTATATATGTATATATATATATATATATATGTATGTATGTATGTGTGTATGTATGTATGTATGTATATTTCTCTCTCTTTGGTCTCTTTTCTGTATACGTGTGTACTCTTGTGTTAGTGTGTCAGTGTGTGGGGCCGACGTTTAGGCTTCTATATCGTCTGACATATGTATTTCTGCTTCACACATGTGTGTGAAGATTAATCAGCTGCAGCAGCAAGGACACCTTTATACCAGTCCATCAACGTAGTCGATAAAATCGAACGCACGCGGCTGCTGAGAAATATGTGTGGCCCTCTCAAAATTGACGTCTTCCCCTGCTCACATCTCTGCAAATCATTTTCTTCTCGTAGCGTCGATATTCGCCTCCGTAGTAGTAGTATAGTAGTAGTAGTATTGATAGCAGTCGTAGTCATCATAGTAGGTCTTGTTGCTGGAGTAGTAGTAGTAGTAGTAATAGTTGTATAGGAGTGCATTAGTAAGACTAGCAGTAATAGTAGTAGTAATTGTGCTGGTGGTGAGCCAATGTCAGTATGAGCAGCAGTAGGTGGACGAATAGTAGCAGCAGTAGTGGTAGGAGGGTGGTGGTAGTGGTGGTAGTAGTAGTTGAAGTAGTACAAGTAAGGGTAGTAGTTTCTTCTGTATTGCGAGTCGAGTGGTCACAGGAGTAGGGGAGTATATCTTCTTCCATTTGTGACTGACAAAAGAGGAAGAAGAGTCGAAGAAGTATATTTGCGATTAGTTCCTTTTCTTGCATTTCTTGAAGGTTGAAGTTTTGTGGAAGTTTTTGTATCCTCTGCGCCTCCAGGGAACGCGCGCTTTTCATCAAAGAACGCGCACACGTCTGTTCGAAGAGACTCTCTCTGGACGGGTGTCTTTCGCTGGTGCTGCTGTGCTGCTGCCAACGGAGGAAAGTTTCTGCTGCTGACCCTCATCTACCTGGTGGCGCTTCTCTTCCATTTTTGCTGCGGCTACGTCTTTCTATCTGCCTCCGTGGTGCCAATGCTGCTGCTCCCTCTGCTTGCTGCTGCTCTCTCTGTTTGCTGCTGCTCTCTCTGCTTGGTGCTGCTCTCTCTGCTTGCTGCTGCGCTCTCTGCTTGCTGCTGCGCTCTCTGCTTGCTGCTGCTCCCTTTGCTTGCTGCTGCCCTCTCTGCTGCTGCGCTCTCTGCTTGCTGCTGCTGCTCTGCTTGCTGCTCTCTCTGTTTGCTGTTGCTGTTCTGCTTCTTGCTGCTCTCTCTGCTTGCTGCTGCGCTCTCTGTTTGCCGTTGCTGCTCTGCTTCTTGCTGCTCTCTCTGCTTGCTGCTGCTTTGCACGCGCAGAAGCGTTGCCGCGCTTTTCTGCGTGCTGCTGGTGTTGCTGTAGTCGCTGCCTCTCTGTTTTCCGCTAATGGTGCTGTTGGTGCTCTCCCCTTCTTTGGTACTGCTGCTGCCCTTCTGCGTAGACGACCCGCGGGAATTTTGACGTTCTTATCCACACGCCGCTAGTCTGCGCACATCCCCGTCTCATCCCTCCTGCCCCACGGCGCTCCGTGGTAAGTCTTGGTCTTTTCTCGCATGCATTTCAGCTCTTCCGCCCCGAGACGCTGCTGCTACAACTTTGCTCTGTGCGCTGCGCTGCACGTGCTGCTGTTTGTGAGGGCTGCTGCTGTTGTTCGTCCTGCTCGCTAGCGCTGCGGCTCCTCTTCCACCTCGTCTCACACTGCTGCTGCTACTGCTGTCGTGCTGCCGTGAGATTGCTGTTGCTGTCGTTCTCGCCGCGGGGAGAGCGCTGGTGCTTCTCTTTTGGCTGATACAACTGCAGCTGCCGTCCTGCGGCCGTTGAAACTGCTGCTGGTGGGACGTGTGCTGGCAACCTGGGGAGCTGCTGCTGCTGCAGCTAGACTGTTCGTCTGGGTCCTGCCGCTGTCCTGCTGCTAATAAGAGAGCGTCTTTGTGTGCTGCTGCTCTTTCTCCGTTAGGTATTGCTGCAGCAGGCGACTGCCGCTGCATTTGCTGCTGTGCGCGCCACCGGTGCTGCTGTCCCCTCCGCGTGCCACAAGCACCGTCGCCTTGTGTACTTTTGCTGCTGCTGCTGCTGCTGCCATCGCCAGAGACGCGGGCTACTGCTGCCGCAGTTGCCGTGACTACTGCGGTTCACAAGGCGGATGTATCTGAGGCCTCGCACTCTCCCACGCGCTGCCGCTGCTGATTTCATGCGGGACTGCTGCTGGCAGTGCTACTATTGCTGCTTGAGAAACGAAGCTGCCGCCTTTCTTAGGGGGCAGTGGCACCACAGAAACAACTTGCGTGTCCTGCTGCAGGAAGAAGAAGCTTGGAAGTTAACGCAAGTAAATAAAGGGAAGATCTAACAAAAGATACACACGCGATATAGATACGCAGCGATGGGGACCTCACACATGCCCCTTCTTGTAACAAGGCTGTCGAGTGTCCATTCGGGGATCTGCACACATACATATATATATATATATGTCTGTATCGACGCTTCTGTATACACACTTCTGTGTATACACGTGTGTGTGTGTGTGTGTTTATCGACGCACTTGGATGTGGATTTATATGTGCGCCTGATTTGCTGCTAAACGGTTTAGTTTGGCCAGCGAAAGAGAAAGAGCGGAAGGGAGAGGGACAGAAAGAGAAAGAGAGAGGAGGGGACTCGTTCTCGCATTCCGGTGGTGGACACCTCTTCTTGTATATCTGCGTTTCTTCGAGAGAGCAGAAGTGCAGAAAAACGTCACACGCGTCCGCCGGCAAATACGTGCGTGCAGTTCGTTCGCTCTCACGTCTGCCGGTACCACTCCCGAAATTTCGCTCCCTGTGCACCGAAATGCAGGTGTCTGTACACCTCGGTGCACGTGTCTGTACCCCTCGGTGCAGGTGTCTGTACACCTCGGTGCAGGTGTCTGTACACCTCGGTGCAGGTGTCTGTACACCTCGGTGCAGGTGTCTGTACACCTCGGTGCAGGTGTCTGTACACCTCGGTGCAAGTGTCTGTACACCTCGGTGCAAGTGTCAGTACACGTGGACGCAGGTGTCTGTACACCTCGATGCAGGTTTCCGCATACGTAGATATGCTTCGTGTTGCACGATGTAGGAGAGTAGTTGAGACGTTTCAAGAGAGACTCAGGCTTCCGAGGGACACAGAAGAAGATTTTCTGTGGAAGGGAGGGGGACGAAAAGAAGCAGCCGCAGAAGTTGGCAGGAAAAGCAGAAAAAGGGAACGTGAAGAAGAGGGGGAGGACGGCGAGCGACAAGCACCAAGTCCTGCATAGGGAGAGAAGCGGAGAACGCATTTCGAAGCAAGAGAACAAGAAGAGAAGAGACGAAAATGAGTTCTCTGGCGGTGAATTTTGTTTTTTCTTTTTCAGAATATATCTTGCTACTCCGTCTCAAAACTATCGGAGCCTCCGCTGCTGCCCGCCGCTCCCTCCGCACCTGTGGCAAGTCCTTTTCTTCTCTTCAAGCGCGCAACTCTACACAAAAGAGAACCAGAACAGCAAAGAACGATACGAACAACCACCTAGTCGAGTGAACCTTATCTACATATATAGAGAGAGAGAAAAAGAGAGGACTACGCAAATGTAAATGTATGTGTATACGTGTCTCGCTACGAGTGTTTTCCTGTCTACATATCTGCTTGTAGGCGTCTCGCCTTACAACTACCTATTTGTGTGATTCTGTATCTATACATGTGTGACGTACGTAAGTCTGTACATGTATGTCTGTATTCATTTCTCGCAACATGTAGTTTCGTGTCACACACACAGCACATCTTCCAAGAGAACGACGTACATTCGTAGAAGTAACTGTCCACGTGTATGCTCGTCGACGTGTCTTTAAATGCATGCGTGCGTATGTGTGAACAGGTGTACGTATGTTCTGACGCACAGGCAAGTCGAGGAGAAATATATGGACGAGAAATTTGGAGGGTATACGTTTGCACATAAATGTGTGTATACGTCTGTCTGTGTGTGGGAGTGGACATATGTGTATGTCTATGCACTTTTCCGAGGCCATACGGAGATATATATACACATACAGGGAAAGTGAAGAGAGTCGTATATTACTTACGTCAACACAGATGCACAGAGACGTATTTATAAGTGTACTTATACATACGTATATGTCGTTCCGCACATGTGTACCTACAGAAATATACTTATACGTATAATCCTACTAAAAAGGATGTATACATACAATTCTACGGATATATGTATATGTGTGTGTTTATATATATATACGTATGTCTCTGTGTATATGGATATGTATGCACATATATATGTATATATATACGCATTTATGTGTATGTATCTATTTATCATTATTGTTCTGCATACAATATACATATGTTTGTATGCGTGTACGTGACTTCCCACATATGAGTATATATATATATCTATGCGCACGTATGTGTGTATGTATGTATGTATATAAGCATGTATGTATGTAAGTAAGTGTGTAAGTATGCATGTCTGTATGCATGTACGTATGTATGTATGTGTGTATGTGTGCATGTATGTATGTATGTATGTGTACGTGTGTATATACATATATATATATATTCATATATACATCTATGTATATGTATATTTATGTATGTATGTATTAATGCGCATGTGTGTGTATAGGTATATATGCACATAGGTATGTATGTATATGTGTATGTGTGCAGGTGTATATGTATTTATATGTATGTGTGCATGTGCGCATATATGTGTGTATACCCTTCTGCGTATATGCGTATGTACGTAGATCGGGAGTTTATGTAGGAGAGTAGAAGAGATGCAGGGTTCATATACAGGGAAGCAACGGAGACGAAGCAGCAAAGTAAATTCCGTCTTTTTGATGTTCTTTTCAATTCTCTTACGAGCCATCTTGCGTGTATATGCGTATGTGTGTCTCTTTATCTTATCTGCTGGGGGGTGGGTGCACCACTATTTTCCACGTATATCTTTCTATCTATTCCTGCCTAGCGATACAACTACTCCACATGTATATACATGTTCTCTCATATATATATATATATATGTAGCTACCTCACTCTCTCACATACATCTATAGACATATGTCTACATATATGTGTATGTGTATGTGTGTTTACTTAACCCTCTGTGTCTCTTTCTGTCTTTTTCTCTCTATATATAGAGATATATATATGTGTAGCTACCTCACTCTCTCACATGCATATATAGGTATATGCCTATATATATATGTGTGTGTGTGTATGTATGAAGATATGTAGATCCACATGCGTCTAGGCAAGTGCATACACGTGTGTGTGTATATGGAGCCCTTTTCTTCAGTTCCTCCTCCTATTTCTGTCTTTCTTTTTGTGTCTTTCTGTCTTTCTCTCTTCTGGTGCTTTGGTGGCAATTTCCGTAAATGTCCAGCACCTCTTTTCCGTCTACAGAAATGTGTAACTTTTACGTGAGAAGGCGAGTGTTTGGTGTGCAGAGGGAAGCCGAGAGAAGGTCGTCTCCACCGCAGATGAATTTGGAGGCAGTCTCTGCTGCATCGGGGAAGACGGACCAGGAGCTCCACTTGTAGGTCCCCTCTTTTGTCTTTTTGTTCTTGCTTGTCTTTCTCCTTGTCCTTCAATTCAACGTAAACTGGTTTGCAGACTAAATCACGAGAGACGGAATGCACACGTCTTTTGCAAGCGCAGCAGAAGAGAGAGGAGGGGGTCGACCTCCTCCACCACGCGCAGCTGACACACACACGCAGAAAATGGAGAAGACCGCGACTTCGATCGGTCTCCTCTTCGTGTCTGCGTACGTATTCGTGTGTGTGCTGCTGAGTTCCCCGGCAAAAACGTCGACGAAGCTGTCAAGGGCGGTGCTGCTGCAAAGGCTGCCATGCGACGCTGTGTGTACGTACACCCGAACGAAGAGACGGGAAGACGCAGATCGAGGGAGAGAAAAAGAAGGACCGCAGAAAAAAAGAGATTCATACGTATATCAACCATACACCCACCTCTAGACGTGCTGCTTCTATTCAGAATATATGTGTACATATATATTAGGTGGATCTGTATACAGACAGAAAGAGAGCAGCAAGAGAGGAAGAGAGGAGAGGGATATTCACACGTGTGCCCACATATCTACCTCTAAACATGTTGCTTTCACCATAAATATGTATGCGTATATATGAGGATTTGTACAGAGGGAAAAAGAGCAGCAAGAGAGAAAAGAGAGACTCATACGTATCAACCATATATCCACCTCTATACGTGTTGCTGTCACTTCTAATAAATATATGTGTGTGTATGGGTGGGTTTGTACATGCAGAAAGAGAGCAGCAAGAGAAGAAGACAGAAAAGAGAGATTTATACGTGTGAACCGCGTATCTGCCTCTACACCCCGGGTTGCTTTCAACTCTAAGATAGGCGTATTTACATGGGTTGATACGGCTGAATCTTCGGTCCAGGACATTTGTATTCATATGAACCGGAGCACATGTGTGTATGTTTGTGTATATGTGAAAGAGTGTGCGATTGCCCGTGGACCTCTCCTTACAGACACATGTGTGCACATGTTCTAGATGTAGTTGCATGTATTTGTATGTCTGTGTAGACAGAAATTATACACCTTTCTGCGACGGTGTACAGTTGTTTTATATTTGTACTTGAAAATCTCCACATGCGAATATATATGTGGATTTGTGCGTTAAATTACAGACAGAAAGACAGAAAGAGAGACGTGGACCTACGAAGAGCGCATGAAGTGTTGATATGACGTGGTTGTGTGTATGTTGGTAGGTGGCCCCTGCGTGGTGCACGTTTCCCTAAATTTGCAGGCAATTTTCGTCCCCTACCACCGGGCATTTCTCTCTTTTCCTCTTCTTCTTCACTTCTTCGTCTTTGTTTCACTCGGTGTTCTTGTGCGCTGCGTCAGCTGCGCGGTCCACACGCTGCTGCTGCCTTTTCTATCTGCGTTCGCCTTCTCACTTGTTCTCTGCTGCTGCTGCCTTGCTTCTTCGTCAGTCTCTTCAAGTTCCTCTCTCTTTCCCCCTCCGGCTCCCAGCAGATTTCTCCTGCTGCTCACGCTGCTGCTCCCGCTGCAGCTCCTCGCTGCTGGGTCGTGTTCGCTTTTCTTGTCGGGCTGTGCCCCATCTGCTGCTGACACTGCCGCTGACGCTGGCCCTGTTCATGCTGGCGCTCCTCGAGCTGCTGAAGCCGCTGGTGCTGCTGGCGCTGACTCTCGTGCTGCTGCTGGCGCTGACGCTGCTGCTGCTGAAGCGGCTGGTGCTGCTGACGCTGACGCTGCTGCTGGCGCTGACGCTGCTGCCGCTGGCGCTGCTGCTGCTGCTGACGCTGTCGGTGCTGCTGACGCTCCTGCTGCTGACGCTCCTGGTACTGCTGCTGACGCTGCTGCCGCTGGCGCTGCTGCTGCTGGTGCTACTGACGCTGCTGCTGCAGGCGCTGCTGACGCTGACGCTGCGGTTGCCGTTCCCGGTGCTGCGTGTGTCTCACTGCTGCGTTCTCTCCCTGCACGGATGCCTCTCGACTTCTGCTGGTGCTGCTCCTGTTGCCCGTTCCTTGTTGCTGTTACTGCTGTTGCGTCTTCACCACTGCCGCTCCCCGGCTCACTTCGTGTTGCTCTTCCTGCTGCTGGGCCACTGTTTTTCTTCACTCTCATCCCGGTAGTGGGCTGCTGCTGTTGTTGCTGCTGGTGCTCTCTGTGCTCCTGCTGCTACTTCTTCTTCAGCTGCTGCTGCTGCTGTCGTCGTTGCTGTTCCTGGTCTCTCTGGTGCCTTTCCTGCTGCTTCTGTGTTCTCCTCTATGGCAGCTGCTGCTATTGCCGTTGCTGCGTCTCTTCTGCTGCTGTGGCTGCTTCTGCTGCTGTTGCGCTCTGACGTTTTTGTTGCTCCGTCCACGTGCTGCTCTTGCGGGTGTGATGTCACCGTTGACTTGACAAGCAGCAGCAGCGGCAGTGGCACCTTCTTCGGGCTGCGCATGTATCAGCGACAACGCACATCAAGGCTGGAGCCTCTCTTCTACGTCGGAACGCCCGTTCGGTGAGTTGTCCAGTCTCTCTTGATCCTTCACTTTTTGCAGTAACCATATATCTTCTTCTTTTCTTCTTTTACATAGATTCGACGTAAATATACGTTGTGACGCCCTATCTCTACATATATATATATATGTGTGTGTATACGTGGACATATATATATACATGTAAATATATATGTATGTATATATATATATATGTTCGTACAGGGTCTATGATGAAATTCTTCGTAGAACAGAGAGTCAGGAGCTGCACGCGTTTTTGTCGGGGGAAGCCTCGACTTCTTCTTCCCGCTGTTGTTATATATCAAACTATGCATGTGGCACATATATGAGTTCTCACATTGAACGTCTACGTGCCTCTTCATATATATATATATGTATATGTTTACGCCTCTGTTTTATGGTGGGACCTATATTGAGTCTTTAATACATAAGCATGTATGTGGGCGCACCTGCTTTGTAGCCGACCTGCCTACTCATTTTTCAATATATATAGGTATATTTGCGCGTCTGCTTATAATGGGACCTATACGTGTTTCATATATATAGAGAGAGACAGATAGATAGATAAATAGATAGATATCACCATGTTCAATATATTGCCGTCACTACACACAATCGCCCATAGGTATATACGTGTATGTATATATGTGTGCATATACGTGAATCACATACATAGGTATATATAGGTAGGTATGTATATACATGTATATATATGATTCCCATTTCTTTTAGTCCACCTCTTCTCGTAAAGGGTCCTTTCTTTGGATTTTTTAGAGCACGCTAGGATTTGCTAGTATAGATGTAGATAGATGCTATAACGTATATATAATGATGTCTATACCAAGTGTATATATTCGTGTACACCCGTGTTGCTGCTGTACCTGCGTCCCTATAAAAATGCTATATGCAGATGATATACGTGCAGGTGTGTATTCATACAGGCCGATGATCCATACGCATGCGTGGTTCTTCTCACATTAATGCACACCACACATACATATGTACATATATATATATATATGTATGTTTATGTATATGTATAGATATACATGTGTATGTATGTGTGTATTTAGATATATGTTGGAGTGCGTGAACTATAAGTTTTCATCAACGTAGACTGCTACTAAGATGGATATTCTGAGAAATGCGAGTCTCATCTCTTGAGGTGTACGTACACCCCTTCACACACATGCGTACACATCAAAACTGTTATACGCGTGTGTGTGCGTGTATATATATATATATGTATATATGTATTTTCCTTTCTATACACAGAGGAACTGGTAAAAGATGTAGGTACACGCAGGGGGATAGCGAGTTGTCTGTTTTCGGCAAATATATGTAAGCGGGTATATGGATAAAGATAGGGGTGTACATATACATTTGAAAAGGAAAATGCCGGAGGCGGTTTGAGTTCTTTACTACGGATTGTTTACATGTGTATAAAAATACTTCCCGTACTGTCTTCCTACTGGCAACGTCAGTGTGTCTGCGAAGCTATATATATATATATATGTAGAGAGAGAGAGTATACGGGTGCGTGTGCGTACAAGTAGGGATGCGGGTGTAGATATCAACAGTTTCTATGTCTGCATGCATCGGTGAACAGAATTTTGAATCTCTGTAGTGACACATCAACAAAAAGATATACACGTGTAACTTTTTTTGAGAGGTATGCGTGTGTCACGCGCAGACACCGCTGGTCAAGCTACGCGGGAATCGTTGTCGCGTGGGATGCTACGTGTGAGGCGCCTGCCGACTGGATAGAGAAAGTGAGTCTCCTCTAGTTTGCTGCTAATTAGCCTAGTGTTCGTAATTTCCTCCTTTTGCTCCTGCTGCTACGTGTGCTACTATTGCCGCTGCCGATGCTGCTGCCCTCACTGCTACTGCCACTACTACGGCGGCTGCTGCTGTTGCTGCTGCCCCTACTACTGGTGCTGCTGCTACTAGACGGCTGCCGCTGCTGCTGCTGCTGGCCCTGCTACTGCTGCTGCTGCTACTGCGACGGCTGCTCCTGTTAATGCTGCGCCTACCACTGCTGCTGCTGCTACTAGACGACTGCCCTTTCTTCTACTGCTGCGGATGCCTCGGCCGCTGGTGCTGCTGTTCTTTATGCTACCGCCATTGCTCTCACCACCACTGCTTCTGCCGCCACTGCTAGTGCTACTTGCGCTGCTGCTGCTGGGGCCGCCGCTCTGGGGCCTGCTTCTGCCGCGTCTGCTGCCGTACGTTCCTGCTGCTGCGGCTGTTGTAATCGACGCGTGTCTGCAGCAGCAGAATGCGTCAAGAATGCTTCTCTGTGTTGCGGCGGTGCTGCTGCAGGTGTATGAATTCTACCCGGCTTCGCATGTGTCTAGGGCTCACTATCTGCTGCTTGTGGATCAGCGAGAGAAGACTGCTTTTCCTCAGCTTCCTCTCTACGCCTACGTGCCTGAGGTAAGCCGCAGCTTGCTTTTTTTTGTACTAGCATCAAAGTGAAGAGGTTTCAGGTGGATCTTCTGTCTTCTTTGGGGCAGTGCAGATTAATTGATTCTTCTCTTCGTAGCCTTGTCGTTGGCTTTCAACGTGGAAGGTTAGCCTGGTGTTTCTGGGTTGTTCGCAAAACGTGACAATTGCAGATGCGTAGCAGTGACTGCATATTTGCGTGTAAAGCGGCGTATTTTCCTGTATACGTGTACAGGCAGGCGTCGGCGTCGAGTTGCACGTTGTCTTTTTTTTTCTACACGCAAATCCACAAAGGTCCTACGGGCACATATTTGTAGACGCGCGAACGCTTGTGTGTGGACAATGCTGGACTACCATATTCATGCAGAAAAACGTGATTTAATGGAATAACAGCGAGCTACACGTTCCCGATTGCATGTCTCTCTGTGATTTAGGTGGGCTTGGAAATTCACCCTGAGAAGCAAAGGGCTATAATCCATCCTCACTACAAGAAATTTTTCCGCGTAAGTGTTCTTCGGTCTCCGGTGCAAATGCAGTGCGAAGTGTGATAACTCCATTTAATCCACCAGTCCAGCGTGGATTGGTGCAGCACTGCAAGTCATCAACTCAAAGAGACACAGGGCCACTGCACAGGTAATTTTCGGCATTTTCGCAGGACGTCGAATGGTAGCTACATCAGTAACTTCCCAAATCGAACTAAAAGCAAAACGGCACACGCACACCAGCGCTGGACGAACTCCAGGAGAGGCGCGTCTAAAAGGCAGCATCGCTCGAAATTGTCAAGGGAAAAAGAGTCGCACAGGCCACATTACACAGAACCTTATGCACGGACTTAGGCTTTCTCTGCAACAGTAACAACTCAGACATCAGAGTCACCGAAAGACTACTGGATGAAGTTCCAAGCCTATCGGATGGTAGGTGGGAATACGGAAAGTAAACGTACGGATGAATAGCCAACGGAATGACAATTACGTTTCGCGCGACTGTCCTGGCCTCGCCAAGGCTTTACCGTGACCGCAGTAACCTCTTTTTTCCGTATTTTGCTTCGTATGAAGAAGTGACAGCGAAGGCCGTATGGACGACTGCAACTTATCTTCCTTTCATGTGAGTAACCTGTTGTACACGTTCAAGCATCGAGGTCATGAACACAATCACTAAAGCACTACTGACTTTCACAAAGTACTTCCTTTGGCGCGCGTTCCCTCCCACATGTCGAAGAGAAGATAGCACCTGGCGCTGGTCAGTATGGCGCCGTACTTCCCCCTTGTAGTAGTCCCGGCATTGTTCGCACAACTTGGTTACTTCTCTTCCAGTTACTGTTACTTGAAGCAGTACTACGTCCGTAATTCTCTGTTTTCTTGCGAAGTTTCATCCGGCCACAGTAGTAAAATTACTGCCAGTATTGCTGCTGCTCTTGCTCTTGCTGCTACTATTCTTCCTTTGTACTAGCGCTACTGGTTTTCCGACGAGTAGTGAAACGTTCTATCTTACCTGTACAGCCACTGTCTCAATTACTATTGCTGCTGCAGTGCGTCCCGCGTCTAAGGTAAGAAGGCTGCAATTCTCTGTGTACGTGACGACCTTTGTACCAGTGACGGGGAGAGCAGCGTGACCGCTTTTAGGATATCGCTGTATGTCATCAGGTGAAGTCAACGGGCGTCGTAGCATCACTCAGACTTGGAACCACACTGGCACACATCCCTGGTTCGCGCTAGATTTTCAGAAGCACTGTTATTCAGTCAGAGACAAAGAGGAGAAAGGTGATGCGTTTCGCAGATGCAGTGACACTTGCGTCGCTACAGCGGAATTTCAGTCCAACATAATTTACTGTGTGAGGTTCTGAGCACGCCCCCTGCGACAACAAAGTACACACTCCCCCCCCTCTGACTCTTTGTCGACACAGTAGGAGCGTCCGAGCTGCCACAGAACAATGGACGGAAGCATGCCGCTCTATGTAACAGTACTGCCAAATTACATGTAGTCAACTCTATATGCTTCATCAACAGCCTCACTCCCCGCCATCGTTAATACAATTATCACTCGTACCCTCAAAATTATTCTGTTTATTATCGTTATACTCATTCTGGTTAGAATTATAAAAACCTCTCTCGCCTGGATCATCACCACTATTATTGTTATCATTACCAGCCATAGCAGTTTAATCATTGTCACCATTTTGAAAAATTTATTTTTATCTCATTTGTACTACCACCATTACATTCGTGAGCAATATCAGCGTACTCTTTTATATGATTATACGTGTTGTCGTTAGCGCCCTACCGCTCTTGTCGAAAGTAGTCGCCGCAGCTGAATCCTCATGGTTACGAATATCCTCGGTTGTATCATACCATCGTTTTCGTCAGTACTGCGCCTTCACCGTCACGTTTTGTGTTCGAATTTTCACTGCAGCAGAAGTTTTGTCAGCATCCTCATTATCTCTGTATGCGGTTTTTTTACTGTTGACGTTTCGTTATCTTGCGGGCCTTCTCATCGATATTATTGTCATTATTGTTACCATTTTCCTTCTCGTTATTCTCATTCCATTTACTCTACATCACCCTTAATATCCTCTTCACTACGAATACAATCATCACACATCATGATCACCGTTATTATCATTGTGGATGGTGTGGTTTTTGAGCAGCATTTCTCTGAACAGCTTGGAAGACATATTCTCCAAAAAAAGTCTCCCCTTCTGCACGCTTTTCCTCAGGACTTCCCCGAAGAACTGGCAAAGAGTCTGGCGTAGTACCTTTATAAGAGAGTCTGTGCAAATCCCTGTATAGAAGATGTACATATATATATATATATATATACATATATATATATATATGGACACGGAAATTCGTACTCGGTAAAATTGACGACGTTTTATTGTGATTCTTTTACTTAGAAAGATAGAAACATGTTTTTGTATTATTTTACGTTGCATACGCTACAGCGGAGCCCTACAGCCTCGCCGTCGAAGAATAGAAGGGGGGATTCGCTTTTTCGTTGTCAACAACGTAGTGATGAAAGTACATTCCAGTGCGTTGTATCCCTGTGATGTGCTTACGAAAGTCCTCATTATTCTAGCTTTCACCTCCTGCTCTGCCACCTACTGCAATGCAGTTTGCTTTTTATTGTGCATATATCCATACTGAATATATGTTTGCATCTCTATTGAGAGTGGCAGTATGGTCTTCCGAAGCATCTACGCGATGAAACTCAGGAAGTAGACACGTTTGTGTTGTGCTTTCGTGGGCTTTGTTGGAAGCATTTTACTCTCCATTTCCTTTCTACGCTCTTTCCTTTGACGAGCGCTGCGTATCAATTTCTCAAAGAAAGATTCCTATCAGAAATAATGAGTTCCATGCAAACAGGAATCATCCATCATGAGTTGCTCTGCAACACGTTTACCGCCTCGTTCTCTTCATACTCTTCGCCTTCATCTCCTGCTCCGGGCTGTTCCTCTTGTGCGTAGGTTTCTTCTTTCTCTCCTCCCTTTTCTTCCTCTCCCCCTCCCTCCATTTCGGTTTTCTTTGTCATGCCCAGCTCTGCTTCGTTCTCTTCCGCTCCCTGCAAGTGTCGGATGGACAGCGTTACACAGGCGTGGCAGCGAGTTGTTTCCGTACTTAAGAGGAACTGATTCTGCAGCTCGATAAAATTTGTTCAGATTTATTGTGCTCTCACCCCCTCTTCTTTTTCTTCTTTCAAGTTCTCCTCCCCCTCACCAGTAACCTGGAAGTCCACGAGAGCAAACGAGTATGCCGATATGGAGGAGGCACATCATTTTTGTGATACTATCTCGACGCACAACCATGCCGGTTAATCTTGTCACGGCTTACAGTTTGGGCTGCCTCCGTGCTAGGCTTCCCCCCGCATACCGTGTCCAGCTGAAAATATTGATAAAAAACTGCAGAGCATATATACTAGGTTTTTTCGTACTTCCGGAGAAGACTCGGGAAGGCCGGACGCGCACCCTCCAAAACCTCGCAGGTCGGTGGATAACTGAAGCGCAAACAAAGCATTCTGCACCGGATGCCACCTTCGCCCGATCGCAAACGTCTCACAGGTGGAGTTTTTTCCCTCTGCTCCGCACCTACGAAAGAAATGTCTGTCTCATCAGCGAAGAGAGTCGAAACAAGGACTCACCTTCAGCTGGAACTTGCTCTTTGCCCTGCTCACTCTCAGTCTCTGCTATGACGGCTTCGCTCTCTTTGATAGCATCCTGCAGAGCACCAGCGTTGAATAGAATAATTTCCAAATCAGTTATCTGAAATGCGTACCCGAGCTTTTTTGTCCTCCTCATCGAGTTTTTCAGCCTCGGCGTTGAGCTCTCTCCTATCCAAGCGTTCTTGCAGCTTCAATTCACCTGAGGACATTTACCCTTTTAATAGTAAAAAGCCGCAACGGTAGAAAGGACGGATTTCTGCGCACCCTCTTCGTCTTTCTCTATAAGCTTGGCTTCCTTAGCTGCAGTTGTTGAAGTTGACTGTTCCCTCAGGTAAAAGTAGAAATAATTTGGTTTACACGCATCAGCACGGATCTGCTCTTCTTCCTGCTCCTCGTCTATTTTGAATTGCCGGTGTACGGCCTTGTCTTCGATTCTCTTCCTGTGCTCCTGCGACACCGGTCACTAAGGCGAAACACTGCAGGGAAACATCGTGTACTCGAATACCTACAAGCGCCTTATCTCTCTCATTTTCGAGTGCCTGACGCGTTTCGTCTTCAGCCGCGAGCGCGGCTCGGTGTTTTGCATCTTCCTACATGTAAGCAGAGATCGGCGTGAAGGCTGTGGTTCTAACGAAGACGCCCTCGAGTGTAGGTTTGTTCAGTAGTTGAATATAGCAGCGAGTAGAGTGAAATGAGGAAGCGCAGCGGTGCTGTCTTGCTACCTGACCAGCGTCTATGTGCACGCTACGCTATAACGCGCACACGCTGATACGCATTCACATGCAATCTCGCTGACACTCAGCTCGCACACGCGCAAATCCACTCTCGTAACTCCGCCTTGAATGCTTATCTCACGATGTGATCCGCGACATCTTCAGCAGATTCTTCGTCCTCCACAGGCTCGTCTGCTCCTTCGTCTTCCTCTTCCTCGCCGGCGGGCGTCTCAGCCAAGGATGTTGGTAGTCCACCTTCGGTGTGGGAAGGCTTGGCGTGAGCAGCGGCTGCGGCCGTAGCTGGGGCCGCATCGCTTTTTCCGTTCAAACAGCATTCAATGATGAGCAGCGGCGTGGTAAACCAAACCACCCAGCCTCGTGATCGCATGTTGTAGAACACGTCGCACGCCGAAAGAGAATGGTAGGCAACACGGAAGAGATGAAGAGCTAAGGAGGTTGACGTGAAGAAGGATTCTTCATGCGACGGGCACTTGGGACGGCCAGTAGGAGGAAAAGATGCTAGAAGTGTAGTACGGGCCTTCGTGAACGGCTTCAGAGATCCGTGTATACCGGACTTTTGCCGTTGTACCGTTGCTTCAGGACGGTTTGCTTCAAGAGAACTGAAGCATTTGAGACAACGCTACCTTTTATCCTTTGTCACATCAAAAGAAGTGCGGGCCGATACTGAAAAGTATCAGGAATGTTATTTTAAATTCAACGCTTCTTCCTCGACACCGCCGGCCATTCTACAAGGCAGTGTCATGCAGTTGCAAATATGTTCCACACGACCGCGCACAAAAAAAAAGCACTTGCAGCCTCGACCTGCACTTGACTGCTTGTAGCGTCGTTCGCAAATGTGGCTTTCACAGACACGCAGTTCAAGGCAACACGTTTACAGTGAATGCTGCGAATTTGTCAGCAACTTCTATATTCCAATGGTTGTGCTACTCAGTGTGGTATATGTACACCACGCAGTAGGTATACTCTTGAGCGCCTAAAGTTGTGTCGAACCGTTTACTGAAGACTTTTATGGCAGTTGTCGTACGTGTTGAGCCATCTAGTAGTGGGTCGGGTTCCATAAATATGTGGCCGGGGGCACTACCGTATCATATTTCAAGTACACTCGCTCTGAGGACTGCACACGTGCCTAGAGGCTGAATTCTGCTTTGACTGAAGCACTATTCAGACGGAGCAGTGTCTTTCGCTTTATAGGACGGCATAATTTACCTCTTTTTGCACTGCGCATTGACACACGTTGTCCATTGCCCTGAGAACTAGTTCCACAGTCACGGTATTCAGCTTTGTCCTTTTGAGGGAGGAGTCTTACTTAAGCGCTCGTGTTCGGCTGCGGTGCCGAGCTAAGTTTTCGGCTTCATTCGGAAATCCCCGAGAAACCTCAATTACGGTAATTCACTGTGATTCACGAACATAATTCGTGTGCGTTTACTCTACATTCACTATTCAGTAGAACCTCGGGGGAGACGTCACTTACACTAATCTATATTGGATCCCGACGTCACTTACACTAATACATTGTGGTTCACGGAAATAGTTCAGGTGCGCTTACAATGCTCTATTACAAACTTGGTGGCTGTACGCTGTCAAAGTCGGGTTCCTTCTTGGGCGTGCCCACCGTTCATACTTGTGTCACCACGCCCCCCCTCCACCAGCCTGTCCCGTGTGTCACAGCGCTTGACGTGGACCGCTTCAAACTACTAAGCTCCACGGTTCTATGAGAGGTCTCACCCTTCACGGCTACGGCCATATCCTGTGTACCAGCCTTCTCGGCAGTCTTCATGAGTGAAACACAATCGCTGGCACGCCTCCTTCACCGGAGGCCTGTGACTTGGTATACGAGCTGCTTTTCTAGCCGACCCCGAGTGGGACAGGAAAGTGGGAGCTTTCACGTCTTCTAATCCTTGCAATACTGAGCGGCCAATAATGTTGCTTACTTCACTTGCCACGAGATGTGCGCACTGCTCTGTTTCCAAAACTACCATTGGTTCTGAGTTCTTAGGCATCGTAATTTGACTGCAAGTGCTCTGTCCACAGGTGCTTTGGCAGCATGGTGTTGTGTCTTAAAGAGCACCGACTGATTACCACTGTCCACGGGCGAAATTTACGGCTTTTCTCGCCCGTTATCGCCGATCTACCCCCGCCTCATGCGAGTTGACCCTTGTGCACACATTAGGTTTGCTGCCTGCTAGAAACGGAATCCTTTTCTCCGGGGGAGCAGTTGTTCGGTAGTCGTTAGGTCGTCTCTTAAATTTTGCAGTAACATGGGGCCAACTCGCTTGCAACTTCCCACCATCTCTTCAACATTACAGCTCGCTGCATCTCTGCAACAGTCTTCGTCGTAAACTGCACCAGCGTAGGAATGTGTTGAACGTGTTTTTATTAGCGTTTAAGTTTCAGCCCGAGTAAGTGGCTAGTTGTCCGCCTGGTCTGCCCGGTGGGGCTGCCCTGCCGGCGGGCCGCATGCCATCAGGATCACGTAATCCCAACATCGCTGTCGGTCGGTCGACCGCGTCCGAAACGACAGTCGGACAAGCCTTTAAATGATGTTTCAAAAGCAGAATATGGGTGTTGTGTGTGAACAGGCAGCAGGAGCAGCAAAGAAAACATCATCTTTACACTAGAGTCGTCTCCTGTGTGTTTTCAGCGTGCACCATCATCTATATCTTCTGCTTATGAGCGGCTGCAGTCAGGGTGGGCCTTCAGACATCTCGCGGCGCGGTGTATAGCTTGCGGCGCTTGTGTATCGCGGCGTAGTCATGAGGTGTAAATTTACTGCTGTTTAACGCAGTGTCTAATTTTGATAGTAATCTTTGGCTGACTTCAGTCGCACGACTTTTTTTGGAACGAAACATACTTTCCTCCCGTTTCCCCGTATTTACCACGAGTGAGACGCTAGTTGTAGGAAGGTTGGTTTCAGTGCGAAGAACGCACAGTGTATACTTTACAACCTTCTCTAGGTGAAAACTCTCCGCAGATCTCTCTTTGGTCAAGTGAGAATAAAGTACAACCACAACGAGGATACCGCTATGTATGCGTCTACTTCTGGGTCGATGTACGAGTGTGTGCGCTCGCATACGTATTCTTGTATACACACATGTACACAAGAAGCATGCTGCTCCAATAATTGAAGTCATCTGTTGCACGCTTCCACCAAATGTGTTTAACTGGACATCTACCGTCTGACGGTATCCACCTGGAAAATCAAACCTTCTCTTCGATGTCCAGTCAAAAACATCGCCCACCTGAGCGCGGGACTTCCCCCGGCGTCGTGCTTCCGCGTCGTTCAGGCGTGTGCCTCTTCAAAGTTCACCAACAGCCTAACAGAACATATATATGTATGTACATCGCGGCATCACAAGATGTCAATTTTGTCGAATATACTGCATGACTTTAGATATCTGCGTATTCCTGTGCATTTACACATGTAAATGGAACTACACGTAGGGGGTTGCACAGCTGAATCGCGGACGAACCGATCCATGTTCATACTTTTCCGCCGATTAGGTCACCTCTGCTTTGCATGCGACTCTTATTTTCGGTCCTCTAATCCTTCGGGCGTTGCGCGCCCACCGCCACTTAAATGCCCTCTTATGGCTGCCCGTTCTCAGTACGCGGCAGCAGGGGGCCTTGTTTCAACTGTGACAAAATTCTGTGCGACACAAGATTGATCCAGGAGATTTCTTTTCGTCAGCAAGAAGTAGATAGGGCAGCGGAAATCAAGCGACTTGTATACGCAGTAACTAGTGGTATTTTTCCGCGTAGAATGAGAAGGAAAAAAACTTGTAGAGCCGTAATAATTGCATTTTAATAGGGAGGAGTGATAAAGCAGAGCAGGAGCTTACGTTTGTTCGTTGTGAATCTCCGCTGTACAAAAGGGGAGGCTGATTCGAAAAGGTGACCTGCTGATAGACTGAACGAACCCATACTGCAGTATATGTAAATGTATGTACACATAGAGGCCGCTAGCACGGTTAATATTCCACTCAATCCATCTGACAGCTTCGGGACGCTTCTGTGACCGAACTGACTGCGGGGGGAAAACTGCTCAAGAAGGGACAAATATGAATACAGCTTTGGCGAAGTGCTACTGGCCTCATAAATATCTGAAGTGGAACTCGGCTAGAAAACGTCTTCGGAAAGTCAATTTCTCGTCAACCAGAAGACATGCAGGATTCTTGTCGATAGCAGGCCGTTTTAGTTGTTGATCATGCTGATCATACGGCCACGCACCTATACGTGTGCACGTGCCCATGCATACGCGTGCATGCATGCACATGTGAAGGACCTTATCTTTCACTTCATTGCTGCTGTGTAAGCGTGAGCTTATGCAGCACAGGTACGGGAGGGAACATAGAAATTCAGACAAGCGCCGGAAGACAGCAAGAATATGCTGCAGGTGCAGTAAACCCAACCACAGACTCGCGCCGAGGCTGCGGCAGCCGCAGGTAAGAGCCAAAACAGCAGCAGGGAGCAACAACAAACAACGGCAGCAGCTGCACGGGGATGTAGTAGGCGCAGCAGGTGTGAGGAAAGGGCTACAGCGAGAAGCAGCAGGGCTGTGGGAGGGGAAATGAAGATGCTGCAGCACTTCGTACTTGTTGCGAGATATCGCTATGAGGTGCTGCAGTAGATGCAGCACACACACTCCTGCATAGTACAGGAATGCTGTTCCAGCTTGCTGGTGCTGCTGCCGCTGCTGCAGAAGCGTCTGTTTGATTTTGTTGCACGACGTATGTAAGCCGCTGCTGCTTCGCTCATCTCCTAGTGAATCGGAACATTTGTCCTGCATCACACAGGCATTTTGACTGCCGTGTAGGCCCTGTTTTTTTCCGTTGTGTCGTTCTGCACTCCTCCACGCAGGAAAGGGCGATGCGGGCGGCCGGAAGAGAGACAGAGAGAGAACGAACGCCAGAGGAAGTTAGGAGAGGAGCCTCGATTGGGAGACGAATAACTGCATGCAGAAGGAAGAAAAAGGAGAGAAACGCAGAAGGAAGTAAAGGGAAGGATGAACAATATGCGACTCTCTGTAGGAGCGGAGGGAGAAGAACAGGGAAGAGAGACGCGAGGAATAGAGCGACGGACGAGTCAGTCAGGAAAAGAGACTTGTACTTTCATAGGACCAGGTCTGTGTTTGTCGCATATATATTGCTGTATGTGGTAGACGGACTTGGTTCTCGAAGTAGGCGCTGGCGTACCTGCAGACTTTCAAGAAGAAGAAACAATGGGTATTCGAGTAAAAGAGAACAAAAAATGGATAAAGAAGACCAGAAACAACGTAGGGGTCGTAGGAGAGGACCACCGATCGATGAAGGCAGTGGGTTCTTTTTGACGTCCTGTGCAAGCGACATAGCTGAACAGGTGCACCTGCGTGAGTGAACACAGTGACTGCTCAACAGCAGAAGAAAGGAATTTTTTTTCGCGTGCAGCCCAAGAGGAGGAGGAGCAAAACCATGCGCCAGGGATGCGTAGCCTGCAGAAGAGACGCAGCAGCGAGGTTCGGTCATCTGCTGAGCGCAAGGAACAGCAACACACTGTTGCTGCGGCCAGCAGCAGGAGCAGTTGGAGGAGCAGGAAAGAAAAGTGGGGGTGGCGCAGCTGAAAAGGAGGGAGTGGCAGCGGCGACAGTGGACGGACAAAGAAGAAGCATTTTGTCTGTCAGTCAGCAGCAATACTTTTGCAAGGGAGAGATATTTAACGGAGCCACGGCTACGTGATGAAGAAGCGAAAGCTACAGCAACAGCTGCAGCAGACTAGTGGGAAAGCATGCCAGGATGCAGCAGAGAAGGCAGAAGAGTCACGGCAGGCAGGCAGGCGGGACGGCACAGCAGCGCCGGGGGGGCGAGGTACCGAAGATGACAAACAGCGGCGAGCAAGAGCCTGAAACGTCGGTGGAGCAACAGCAGCAGCCGCGGCAGCAGCAAGGACCGCAGCAGCAGGAAGAGCAGCACTTGCAGCAGCAACAAGAATCGCAGCACCAGGAACGGCACCAGCAGTCACAGCAGCAGCTGGGGGATCGCTGCGGGCAGCAGGAGCAGCGATGCGAGCAGACCCAGAAGGAAGAGGAGGAGGAAGAGCAGCAGCAGCGAGGACAGGAAAAGGAACAACAGGAGAAGCAGCAGCACGCGAATGGAGAGGACGGCGCCCCAGGTGAAGAAGGAGGAGAGGATTTTGTTCGTGTGTTAATTGTCGCCAGGCGTTCCACGCGGAAAAGCAAGTGGATCAACTATGTGGGAGAGCTGCATCTGTCGCTGCTGCAGCAGCTGCGTGCGGTGCCTGTGATTGTACCGAGGACGGCAGGGACTCTGCAGCAGCTTGATGGCTACATGCCGATGGACGGCCTCCTGCTGGTGGAAGGCGAAGATCTGGGCGAAGCGTTGCAGCCGTACGTCGTAAAATATAGTACAAAAGGGAGACGGAAAAGAGCCGCTTGCTCTGCTGTTGCTGCGGCTGCTGCTACTGCTTGTCTTCCTCCTCGTGCTGCAGAGCGGATGCGCGGTGCGAAAAAGGGAGGTCAGGACGGGCAGAGGACAGAGAGACGGCACGTGGCGGGTGCGGCAGCAGCAGGTGCAACAGCAGCGGCTGCAGCAGAAGCACCAGCGCGACGAAAAGAAGAAGAGGAAAAAGAAGACGCAGCGAGAGCAGCAGGAGGGACACCTGGCGAAGAAGAAGCAACGGAATGGCATGCAACAACAGCAGATGTAGCAGCTGCAAGAATACAGGCGGCAACGTCAGGAGTAGAAGGGGAAGAAGAAGCAGCAGCAGCAGCTTCTTGGACTTCAGGAGGGAGGCATTATGCCGCACAGGGTGGAACTCCGCATGCAAGCGAAAGCAGCAGATATTTTCTTCGTAGTCCTGCATCTCCTTGCGAACAACTTTTCCGGTCTGCTACCGACCGTGAAAGACACCAGGGAGAAAAAGAGGAAGAGGAGAGTGAAGGAGAGAAGAAAAAGGAGGAGGAGGTAGAAGAGTGGCCAGACGGAGGAGAAGAAGATGGAAGAGAAGACCAAATGAAAGGAAGAGAGATGGACGTGAGAAACGAAGAAGAAGAAGAAAACGGAGAAAACGAAGAGGTCGAGAAGTCAGAGAAGCAGAAGTTGGCGAGTTCAAGACGAAAAGCAGACAGGAAGCAGCAGGAGGAGGAAGAAGAGGCAGCTGCCGCATATTCACGAGAGGAGGGAAAAGAACAGGAAGAAGGACGCGAACAAGAAGAAGAAATATCCAGTTATAGCAGCAGTGCCGAAGAAGGCGACAGCGAAACCTCGAGAGAAGAGCAGGAGGAGACCGAGGAAGAGAAAAACAGTGCGTTACTAAGGAAGAGCAGCAGCAGCAGCACCAAGCCGACCAGGCTGCTGCAGCCACAAGGAGAAGAGGAGCAGGAGGACTGCAGGTGGAGCAGCAGCCCCAGCAGCAGCCGCAATAGCAGCCCCAGCAGCAGCACCAGCAGCAGCCGCAACAGCAGCCCCAGCAGCAGCACCAGCAGCAGCACCAGCAGCAGCCCCAGCAGCAGCCCCAGCAGCAGCCGCAACAGCAACCCCAGCAGCAGCACCAGCAGCAGCCCCAGCAGCAGCCGCAACAGCAGCCCCAGCAGCAGCACCAGCAGCAGCCGCAGCAGAGGCCGCCGCAGCGGAAGCTGCAGCAGCAGCAGCGTACACGCTCTGCTAAAAGCGTTGTACCCGGACGATGTTCCGCAAGATAAAGAGAGAGACGCGATAGAGGTGGAACTGCTGCGTCGATGCGAAGAGAAAAATATTCCTGTCTTGGGGATCTGTAGAGGCTGCCAAATTCTCAACGTCTACCGGGGAGGCTCGCTCTACTACGACATAGCCTTGCAGACAGGAAGTACTCTCAAGCATATCAACTATGATAACTACGGTAACGAAAACACATATATTCATATACCCATACGTATGTCTATACATGTATAGACATTTATACACATACATGTATAGCTGTGGAGATATACATATATATATATATGTATATTATATGTGTAGCTGTGTACGTAGGCGTGTGTAGGTGAGTTTACGAAAGAGTTGTGGGAGAATGCGTGCGTGTGCAAAGACATACATGTGTTTGTGTTTAAACAATATGGGGACGAAAACACACAGATATATGTACATACATGTATACATATATGTATATATATGTGTGTAGCTTTGGGTATGCATATAGACATATATATGTATATATGATATGTGTAGGTGTGTACGTAAGCGCGTGTGTATATGTTTGTGCAGGAGGCGTGGGAGAATAGGTGCGTGTTTAAAGACATATATGTGTATGTGTGTGCACGTGTATGTATGTGTGTGAGTAGGCTGTTCAGATATACACATGCATACAGACCTGCACAGGTGGATGTGCAAATGTAGGAGAAGGGGTGTGTCTGTAGGGACGTCTATTACTCCCTCCGAAATGACGGATGACGTACTGCTCCTGCTGCCCTTCCTGAGCCTGCTGCTTTACTCGTTTAGCTGCTTCTTTCCTGAGCCTGCTGCGTTCCTGGACCCGCAGCTGCTGCTCAGACCGCTCCTGGTGCTGCTCAGACTGCTCGTGCTGCTGGTGAGACTGCGGCGGCGGTGCTGCTCGCGGTGGTGCTCATGGTGGTGGTGCTGCTGCTGCTGGCGCCGCTGCTGCTGGTTCTGTTGCTGCTGCTGGTGCTGCTGGTGCTGGTACTGTTGCTGCTGAAATTATGCATGCTACTTCAACATTTGGTACGCTTCTTGGGGAAGGGGCTTTCGCCGTGTGCTCCTGCCTCCTCTTGCTGCTGCTGCTGCCGCGGCCTTGCTGGTGTTCGTCCGGATGCTGCGGATGAGAGGCAGCTTCGCTTTTGTTGATCTGCTGCTATTGGTGCTGGTTGTATTCTTCTTGTTGCTTGTCGGACTTCTCTTCTCTCGCTATGGCTCCTGTTGCTGCAACGACAACTCCTGCTGCTGCTGCTATCTGCGCTGCTGCTCGCGCTGCTGCTCCTGCTGCTGCTTGCCCTGCTGTTGCTGTACCTTCTCCTCCGCTACTGTTTCTAATCTTCCCGTTGCTCGCTCCACTACTGCTGCTGCGGCGACTTCTGCTGCGGTGGCTTCTGCTGCGGTGACTTCTGCTGCTGCTGCTCCTTCTACTGCTACTGCTGCTACTCTTACTACTGCTGCTGCTGCTACTCTTTCTACTGCTGCTGGCGCTACTCTTTCTACTGCTGCTGCTGCTCTTTTCAGTGCTACTGCTGCTGCTGCCCTTTTCACTACTGGTGCTGCTCTCTCTACTGGTGCTGCGACTCATTTTACTGCCGCTGCTACTGCTCTTTCTACTGCTACTAGTCTCTCTACTGGCGCTGTTTCTCCTGCTGCTGCTGCTGGTTCTGCTGCGGGTGCGCAGATGGTCACCGGCACGGCTGCTGGGTGCGCGTGCAGTCGCCGCTCGCTCTCTGGTTTCGCGAAGAAAGAGACGCAGCAGCAGCAGCAGGAGAAGTTTACACAGCAGCAACGGTGCCACCTGTATTCGCTGCTACTTTAACTGCTGCGGGTGCTTCGGCCTCTTCTGCTGCCGTCTTCCGTTCTGCTGCTGCTGCTGGTGCGTCTCTTTCAACGCCGACAACGTGGGGCCCACAGACCAGCACGCGATGCTGCAGCAGCCGCAGAAGCACGTCAAGCAACTACAGGCAGCTTGACGTCTCTTCCTGCTGCAGCAGCAGGACGACCAGCGGCAGCAGCTGCAGCAATCCCAGCAGCAGCTGCGAGAGCAGCAGACCACGGGAGAGCGGCTGCAGCAGCGGGTGGCAGGGGAAGAGTAGCCGCCAGAGTTCCGCCCCAGGCGCAGCAGCAATTCTCCAAACACTTGACAGCAGCAAAATGAGGCAGCAGCGACTGCTCAGGACGCAGCAGCAACACGAAAAGGAACAAACGAAGGAAGAGGAGGAACAGGAGCCGCAACAACGGGAGCAGCAACAGCGAGAGGCACAGCGCGAAGAGAAGAAAGACGACATGCAGCAGCAGGAGCAGCAGCAGCAGAACTGCGAAGCAGCGGCTTCCTGTCATCGGTGGAAGAGCCGCAGCACGTGCAGCAACCCAGCAGCTGATGCAGACATGTATTGCCGCGACTCGACTCTTTCTTCTCTCTCTTCATTTGCAGACTGCCCTCCTGCAGCACCTGCTACCGCTGCCGCCTCTTCTTTCTGCTGTTACTGTTTGGCTTCTGCCGCTGTCTCCCCGGCTGCAGGTGCCACTGCTGCTCCTGCACGCTGTTGCAACTGCCGTGCTTCTGCTGCTGCTGTTGCTACTGCAACTGCTGCTGCCCCCAGCACTGCTGCTGCTACCACTACTACTGCTGCCACACCATCCTGCTGTTGGTGCTGCACCGGTGCTGCCGGTACGAGCCTGTACTGCACCTGCTTCGTTTCTTCGTCTTCTTCTCCTGCTGCTCAGGCGGCAATGGATTACTGCAGCGCCTACGCTGCTGTTGCCACGCCAAAGACGCCTGAGGCTGCAGAAGATTTCCCGCCCCTCTGGCGCATGCATCACTATGCACCTGCAACAGCAGCAGCAGCAGAAAGGACGCGTGAAGCATCACCAGCAGCAGCGTCAGCGGAGTGTCGGCCAGGAGCAGCAACAGCTGCAGAGACAGCAGAACGGCACCTCAGAGCAGCAGATCCACGGGACGAAGTACCGTGTCATTTCGCAGCAACACACGTGTGTGCAGCAGTAGCGGCACCGGTGCCCGCAGCAACAGCAGCACCGGTGCAAGCAGCAGGTCCACCAAATTTGAAGTCAGGAGCGACAGCAGCAGCATTCGGATGTGGCCTCTCTCCGACAGCAGCAGCAACGGCAGCACAAAAAGCAGCGGCAGCAACAAGAGCAACAGCAGAAGAAGCAGAAGAAACAGCAGAGGAAGACATGGCACTACCAGCGGTTGCAGAACCAGCAGCAGCAGCAGACGCAGCAAAACAAGACGCAGGCATGAAAGAAGCCGGGGACGAAGAGTATGAAAAGACAGCCAGGGCAGCACCACTAGGTTTGCATGAAAGGAAATGCTCTGCAGCGGATTCCTCGCTTCTATCAACTAGCGACAACCGTCAGCCGCAGGCGCAGCAGCAGCAGCAGCAGAAGCGTTCGCAGCAGCACGGAGAGGAGGAGCAACACAAGCAGCATGTGGATAATAAACAGCCGCAGGAGAAGGCAGAGGTAAAAAAGGGAGAGGAAGAAGAGGAACAGGAGGAGCAGAAGAAAGCACAGGAGAATGAAGAGGGGCCGCGGCGCCTGGAGACGCCGCAGCAGCTGCAGCAGGTGCCGGCGAACGAAGAGAAGAAGCAGAAGGAGAGAGAAGAAGAACGTGGGATGAATAAGGGCGAGAAAGAAGAAGCCGAGGTCCAGCAAGAGGGGCAGGCAGAAGCTGAAGAGATGGGACTTGATGGTGGAGAAAAGAAGGACAAGGTGCCAAAAAGGGAAAAGAAACGAAACGAAGGAAAGCATGAAGCAATTTTCCGCATCGAGGTCAATTCGTTTCATCACCAGGGCATCCGCTTCCTCGGCAAAAATTTGGTGCCGATGGCCTTCGCGGAAGACGGCGTTATCGAGGCGTTCTGCGACAGGAGCATGTTGCTGCAGCAGGAGAGAAGGAAGAACAAGCAGCAGAAGAGAAAACAGAAGCAGATGCAGCAGGAGACGCAGCAGGTGCAGGAGAGGAAGCAGCAGCAGCAGCGGGACCTGCAGGTCCAGCGGCTGCAGGAGGAGGAGGAAGAAGAAGAGACAAAGAAGAAGAAAGAACAGCAGCAGCAGCAGGAGGAGGAGCGTCTCGAGGGAAAGCGGCCGCAACAGCAGGCGGAAACAGAAGAAGAGAAAAAGCGGCAGCAGCACGAGGAACAGGAGCAGCAGGGTAGGACGCAGCCGCTGGCGCATGCAACGGGGAAGAAAAAGCAGCAACACAAGGAGGAAGAGGAGGAGAAGGAGGAGCAAAAGGAGGGACCTTTCAACGGAAAGGAAAGGAGAGAACGCAGAAGTTTCAAAAAGCGACGAACTCCTCGCTTCTATGTAGGGATACAGGTAATACTGCCAAAAACTGCTGCGACGATCTCCCTGCTTTTCATCTACCCAGAACTGTGTCTCTCTCCGCGCATATCATTCGGGTATTTCTCCTCCCGCATGCGCATATGAACTATATCTGGACTTGTGCGCGCCTTTTCACATATATATATATATATATTTCTTTTCTTCAGCATTCGTTGGGAATCGCATCAGGTGACTACATGTATATATATATATATATAGATAGATAGATATACATATATATATATGTATATAGATGTATATACTGGTAGGGTGTACATATCTCTCTCTCTCTATATATATATATATATATTGGTAGTATAGACATATATGTATGCGTAGGTAGACACGCAAATATATGGAGATCCATATGCATGTATGTGCTGGTGGTATATACATGGGTGTATATATATATATATATGCGTGCGTAGGTAGATACGCAGACGTATGCAGCAAAATGTAGATCTGTCAACGTATCAACTATTTCTTGCCAGATGTATAGACCTTGCCGTATGAAAGCTCTGTTTACGTAGAGGGTAGCCTGTGTCTGTCTCTCTTTATATGCAGATTTAAACTGTCCGTCTGTGCGCGTCTGTCTCTATTCATGCGCTCGCAGAAGAATTTTTATTAGTAAAACAGGTTCGATTTCCTACGCGTGCCCATACGTGGGGTCGGCAGAAGAAGCAGCTCTTTCTCCACATATATATATATACAGGATCACCTCTGCGCACATAGGCATCTCTTAATATCTATGAGTCACACACGCATATATGTGTCTGCTTATACATATACATATATATATATGTATATAAGCACGTGCGTTTATTTTTTGCTCGCTCTCTCTCATTCTCTCTCTCTATATATGTGTGGTATATACGACAGTAATCTCGCGATGTTATAGGGATGCTTACATATATGTATATATATATGGCTGTATATGTGTATGTCTTTACCTACACATATATATATGACCAAGAACGAGTGTATATAGGAGTAACTTTTCTCTTTTTTTGGTTGTCTTGGTCTTTCTGTCTGTACGTTCCTCTGGCAGTCCCCCTGTCTCTCTGTCTCCGTCTCACTTTCGCTTCCTCTTCTTCTCAATTTCGCCGTTTCTCTCAAGAGGGAGACACCCGCGACGCTTTTCTTCCCGACGATTGATGTCTGTGTGTGTTGGATACATCTGTGAAAATTTGTCCTTCCTCTGGTTCCCCTGCAGAAATACATACATATACATATATACATGTGTATACATGTATATGATTTCTGCGTTTGTTATGACTGCTGTTGCTGTCGTGAAGTTTGATCATGTATAGAACTTTACCATTCTGGTGCGTCCCCTGCAGGAAGACAGATATACATGTATGTGTGGCTGACTTCTGCTCTTTTTATGACTGCCGTTGCTGTCCTGCAGTTCCACCCAGAAAGAATGTTGGACGACTACGCGGGGTGCAGACGAGTCGTCGAGGCTTTTGTTGACGCATGCAAAAGTTATAGAAAAAGTCGCCAGCACCGTTTTTCCTCTCCTTCCTCCTCCTGCTGCTCTTTCGCAACCCGGCCCTTTGCCTCGCCGGCTAGCGGAGCTGCTTCCCCTGCGCCCGCTGCTGCCTCCTCTGCTCCTGCTGCTGCCTCTCCTCCTCCTGCTGCTGCCTCTCCTGCTCCTGTTGCAGCTGGTGCCGCTTCTCCCGCGCCTGCCGGGGGAACGCAGTGACTAGGACTGCTGCTGTTGCTGCTCCTTTCCCGCATCCGGCCGTTCAAGACTGACTCACGCAGCGGCCGCGTCCACTGCGGCAGCGGCTACGGGAGCTCGAGCGGCAACGCCAGGGGCGTCCCCGACACCGGGCGTCACCGCCACGACCTCTGTCAGCAGCAGCAGCAAACCAAGAAAAGTTTTATGGACCATCTGTCCACATTTGTCTCTCTCTCTGTCCATACACACTCACTCGTACACACACGCGTATATATGTGTAGTTGTGAAGAGAGAGACACACACACGTACACACACACAAAGACATACATACACATACTTATATGTATGTATATATATGTGTATGTATGTCTGCTTGTAGTGATGTTCTGCATTGGTATGGTGCCATGTTCCTATACATATGCATATATACATATATATATGTATAGGTATAGAGAGAGAGAGAGCGATACACACACACACACACACATACACACACACACACGCACGCATACGTACATGCATACGTACACGCAGACATACATACACCTACATGTATAATACATATATATATATATCTGGTTGTAGTGGTTTTTCTGTATTCGTGTGACACCGTGTTCCTCACCAAGTTGACAGGAGGTGTCGCAGTAGGCGCGAGTAAATTGACGGGCCGTTTCCTCGCTCGAGGCTGACTAGCTCGTTCTCTTTCTATATCGCGTTTCTGCGTGTCTGCGTGTCGCCTTCTTCTTTTCGTCTCTCTACAAATATATCTCCTCGTATAAATCCAGAACATGTCTCGTCGGAATGTTGCATGCACGTACAGCCGTATCTATACGTGTATATCGGTAGACACAGACTTGTCTCTGAATATTGGTTCGACTCTCTCTCTCTCTCTGGCTCTTTGGGACTCTGTGTAGCTGTGTATGTGGGTATATGTAGATGTGTATATATATAGAGAGATATATGCATGTATATATCTATATACGTGTGTGTACATACGTACTAATACAGAGAGTATCTGCATCTGTCTATCAAGACGTACGGGTGCATACGGATGCACGTGCGGCTACTCCGGAAGGAACGAAGCCCATAATTTTCGGCGTATCTATGTCTGTGTGGAGATTTTTATTTCCACGTGCGCGGGGGTGCTTTTGTGTGGACAAACGAAGCAGGAGAATATTTCCTGTCAGCCAATTCTGTGTATGTGTTGGAGACATACTCCTTCGCGGGAGGTCGCGGAAAAAACAGGACTTGCTGCCTGCGGCATCTGCATGCACGTTGTGCACCAGCAGCAGCACGAGGACGCAGCACTAGCTGCTGCTGAGTTGCGCGTTCTCGTTTAAAATCTCCTGCTCCCCGTTACTGTTCTTGAAAAAGCGTTCTGCTGCGCAGCTGCTGCTGTTGCTCTTGTAGATGCTCGTTGCGCTGCTTCGTGTGCTGCCGTAGTCGTTACCTCTCGTGCTGCTGCTACAGCTGTTGCAGCTGCTACAGCTGTTGCTGCAGCTACACCTGGTGCCGTTGCTACACCTGCTGCTGCTGCTACACCTGCTGCTGCTGCTACACCTGCTGCTGCTGCCACACCTGCTGCGCCTTAAAGTGCTGCTGGTTCTCTCGCGCTTGCTGCCGCCGCAGGTGCTGCCGCGGCTACGACAACTGCTGCTGCTTCTACACGTGCTGCGGCTGCTCCTACAGGTTTTACCGCTGCTCCAACAGCTACTGTCGCTTCGGCTGCTCTTGGGGCGGCTGCAGCTGCTGCCGCGGCTACTGCTGTTGCTGGTGCTCCAGCTGCTGCTGCTGCTTCCACATCTATTGCTGCTGGTTCCACAGCTACTGCTGCTGCTTCCACAGCTACTGCTGCTGCCTCCACAGCTACTGGTAGCACTGCCACAGCAACTCATGATGCTATCAGGTGCTGCTGCTGTCAGCTGATGCTGTTACCGGAGCTGCTACTCAGCTGCAATTGCTCCTGCTGCAGCTGTTGCTACTGCATGTAAGCACTTTCGTGTCCGTTGCTCAGTCGTTTGAGAGAGGAACTACGGGCAGGGGCCTGTCCACCAACTGCTGCTGCTGTTGCGCTTGCTGTCGCTGTTGCTTCTGACAGTGCGGATTGGCTCGAGCTAATGCAAGTCTGTTCCCGCGAATTGCGCGGGATCTACTTTCATCCTTCTGCTTTGAATCTGCCATGGTTTTGCGCTGCCGATGTGCACGTGGTCGGTTGCTGCTCGACCGCTGTCCAGAGACAAAACAGGTGCTTCCCTGCCGCTGCTGTGCCGCAGCACCGCTCTGCGTTTGCTTTTATCTATCTTCTCCAGCCCAGAGTGCTTCTGTGACAGGTATAGGCTGTCGAGCAGGTGGCACGCGGCTGGTGTTGTTCTCTTGCTTCGCGTGCAGCTGTTGTTACGATCCCTGCTACTGGATAGCTGCTGCGTCGATTGCTGCTTCTGCCCCTCCTGCCTTTTTACTCTGGTGCTGCTTCTCTTACCGTGTCACTGCTTGCTGCTACTCAGGCCTGATCTGCTGGTGCTCAAGCCTGCTGCTGTTTCTGCTGCTCTGCTACCGCTACTGCATCCTCCAGCTGCTGTTCCGGTTCCTCCTCTTGTGCTGGCATTTCTCTCGGTGACGACAAGCGCACTCCGTAGCACGTGCTAGCTACCGCAAGAGTTTCACGTGCTGCTGCTGCTGCTGGCTCATCCACTGCTGCTGCTGCTGCCCGAGTTACTGTTCGAACTGCCTCAGCTGCTCCCATTGTCTGCCTTGACGTTCGGCCTGCTCGATGTGTAGTTTCCCTTCCACCTGCTGCTTCCCTTCCTGCTGCTCCTGACGTCTGGCGTCCTGTTGCTGCCGCAGAAGTCTCGTTCATCGCAGTGACGGCTTCTGCTGCTGCTACTTTCAGGCTCGAGGTTCATTTGCTGCTGGTGTTGCTGCTGCCGCTTCAGTTGCTGGTGCCACTTCTGCCTGAGTTACTTTATCCGCCACTGCTCGACTTTTGGTCCGGTTTCCCCTCCTGCTGCTATTGTTTCATCGGTGGCGTTATCGTTTGCTGCTGCGGCCTGGTCTGTTGGTCATGCTGCTGTTCCATGAGCTGCCTCCACTATCCTTACTGGTGCGGCCGGTTCACCTGCCGCTGCCGCTGTGCCTGCTGTTGGTGCTGGATGCGTGCTGTGACAAAATCACCTGCTGCTCGACCGATTTCCCCTGCTTCTGCTTCTGGTCCACAGCAGTCCTCGCTGAGCTCTTGCGTGGCTATTCGCCTGCTACAAGAAGAGCTGCTGATTCCAGATCACTCACAGCAGCATCCGCAGCTGGACAGCACTGTGTCTGCTGCTGCTGGTGCGAGTGGTTGCTCTCTCCTGCTTAGTAAAGAAGCTGACTTTACAAGTAACAACAGCTGCATCAGCCGGATCCTAATGCTGCAACTGTTGCTGTAATTTCGGAAGTGTTGACGTCAAGCAACACGTATACGCAGCTGCAGATATGCTGCGTCTCCCATGCAGAAAGTAGCAACAGCAGGTGCTGGCTCTCTCAGACAACAGCTACAGGAACAGCTGGGCAGCACTGGCGTATCCTGCTACGACATGTCGCTCATTAAGCAAATCACCGCGACATTCGTTCTGGCTTCGAGCCGCCCCCGAAACAGCAGCCCTTGCACTGCTACTACTTCTGTTACGCAGCTTCGTTGTATATAAAACGCGTTTTCACTTATAATCACACACAGCAGAACCGGCAGCCGTGTACCAGTACTCCTGACCGGCAAAGGGGGCTACCGCAGTTGTCCGGATCTCCCGTTTTTTAAACGGCGCTTCGATTTAGCGCCAACAGTTGCAGAGCAGCACCAAGTGTTGCTCCGTCGCTGCAGCTGCAGCGTTGCTTTTGTCTGTGTACTTGTACGTGTCTGCGTGTGTACTTGTGTGTGCGTGGGTGTGTGTGTGTGGGTCCACGACGCTGGGGAAAGCGCTTTTCCATCACCTCCATATAAATGGCAGACAGATACATGGGGATGTGCACGCTAATGTATCCCTACGCGTAGATGCGATGCCTGTACGTGTCACGTGCTCATGTCGTGTAGTGCGACTTCTACGGTGATATTTACAATCAAAGAGAGAGAAATATGTAGTAGACAACTGTAACGACCCTATAGATTGCTGGAAAGATGATACGCGTATCAGACCACAGTTAGAGAATCTTTCTAAATATCAGTGGCAGACAGATTCTACATTTCTACATAGTACCTCGGAAATCTATACTGCAGACTGAGCCGGCCCACGTATGTTGCATTGCTCCATATCGGCAGATCCGTATTCACTCGTGAGAATGCATCTATACATATATTTTGATTTGCGTGTACGTGTGTGAGCCTGCTTAGCTGTGTAGAACAAATCCGTGTGTGTGCCGTGTGTACGGATATACGCATATAGGTCTGAATCTTCCCTTGTCTTGAAATACATGGCACACGCGCCTGTCTTTCTAACCTCCTACACATATATACATATATATATTTGTAAAGCAAAGTCGTGTGTGTGTGTGTAATAAATATATATATATATATATAAATACGCATACACATGCGCGTGGGTCTGAATCGTCCAACCTTTCTCTCTCTATCTCCTCATATATATACATACATATGTAGAACAAATTCGTGTATATGCTGTGCGTTTATGTGTGTAGGGATACATATGTATATACACACCCGTGAGTCTGAATGCGCCAGTCTTTCTCTATCTATCCTCCCATATATATATATACGTGTGTGTAAAACGAATTCACCTATGTGTTATATGTGTGTATACACGTATGTACCTACACACACGTGGGTCTGACTAACCTTTTGTCTTTAGATATTTTATCCACACTCCTCTTTTTCTATCCTCTCACATGTATAAACACAAAAAGTGCCTTAGAAGAAAGCGTATCGATGTGTGAGTTCAAGTACAGACATATACATATATATATATATGTATATATATATACACATGTACAGATGTGCACGTGGACTGTATAGAGCCGTTGTTTTTTTAGTGAACTTGTGTATCTGTATGTATCTGTATTCGGACAGACACATATATATCTGTGTCTACGTAATAAGGCGGGATTTTCCGTTCGTATGAAAGGTATCGTCTAGCCGCGTGCTGTTCTTCTTCTTTGTTCCGCCAACAAATACTACTAGCAGTAGTAGTAGTAGTACACGTGCGCTTTCTGCTGCAGCAAGCGTTTTATATTTTTCGCAGCGGCAGCAGCTGTGTCGTCGTCTGCAGGGCAGAAGCAGACCCTTTTTGCGGCAGAACGGATCCTCTCAGTTTTTTGTTCTCTTCTTCGCGACTGCTGCTGCTGCTGCAGGCTCTGCCTCTGGGTTTTCGTCTCCTCAGCAGCAAGTTCCTGCTCTCACTCAGTTGCAGCAGCGTCCCCTCGCTAGCGCCGGCCGACGCGTCTTCTCAAGCAGCAATTCCCGCTTCAGGGACTTCCGCTTCTCACTGACGCATGCATACGGACATGTATTTATATACACATATATACATATATATATATATGTATATCAATGTGTATACACTAATATTTGTACGGGAGCAGGGGAGAAGAAGAGAGAACGTGAGAATAACAGACGACTCGTAGCAGGCCTTTCCACATATATACATATATATATATATATAGTGATGAGCATATGCATGTGTGACGATGTTTAACTTCTCTATACGCAAAGAACTCCACACAAATAGACCTGCGAGCATTGGCGATTCTCCACACATATATTGCAGACGGCGCTTCTGGCCCTGGGCCGCGTCGGCCTCTCCCTTAGACGCATATGTACTGCGGCACCAAATTTTCTGCTTCTCCTGTCCACACAGAAATTGGCCGAATATTTACTGCGGCAGAGGGACTACATTCTCTCCTTCCTCTGCCCACTCACAAATCCATCTAAAAACCTACACCAGTATATGTATTATTGAGTACACCCTGATATATACAGTAATATGTATGTGTATATATATATATGCATGTGTATGTAGATACATGCAGGCATGTATAGATATATGCAAGTATATACTCAGGTATATACAATTAGGCCAGTCTATAGATACGTGCAGCTATACAAACAATATATGCTAGTATACGCAAGTACATATATGTGTATCAATATATAGATACACGCGCAAGTATATACGCAATCATATCAACCTATGTCAGTCCATATACACTCAAGTAAGTCTACGTACATTTATATATATCTATATATGAATTCCACTCTGTACATATAAAAAGGCGCCGCGGTGCGTATTCTACAGATGAGAGGGGAGGTATGTAGAAAGAAAGGAAAGCCCTTTTTTCGCTAGCGAAGAGTGACATTAAATATTTGTCCAACTTTCTGGTAAAGGTCATCTTGAAGTGCGTTTACCTCCGCATGCAGGAGAGTTCTGTCTGCTGCTCGATAAGTGAGACGATAGCAGCGACTTTGCTGCTGCGTCTCAGGGTGGATAAAGGCGTCAAGCAGCCGCACACTTTCGATCAAATCTCCTCCTACTTCTCTGCAAATATCAAAGAAAGCTGCTTCAGTAAACACTTGCCTGCTCTTCTTCTTCTTCGTTTGTTCCTCCACTTTCACGCCTACCCCACGGACTCCACACCGGTGCGCTTCCCGCTGCTCCTGCTGCTGCGCCGCCGGGCTCCTCCTGCCCTCCTGCTGCTGCTGCCGCCGTTGCAGGTCCTTCTCAATCGCTGCATCGCTGCTGCTCCTCGCGCTCTCCCACACAGAACTGCTGCTGCTGCTGTTGCTGCTCCTTCTTCTCCTCTCGGTTCTCTGCGTACTGCTGCTGCCCTCCTGGCCTGCGGAGCTGCGGTCGCCGGCGTGTGGGGCACCCGTGCCGTTCGCTCTTTTTGTTTCCTCCTCCAAGACTTCCTCGTCATTTTCTTCCTCCTCTTCTTCACTCGCATTGAGCCAGAAGGATATGTCTTTGTACACCGGGGGCATATGACTAAACGGGACGAACGGACGTGGCAAGCCATCGGCATATTGAGAGAGAAAACGAGAATCCTGCGACCAGAAGAGACGAATATCACCTATATCAAACAAGCGCATGCACAAACGCTCAATACCCAGCCCAAAAGCCCATCCGCGTCTTTCCAGCATTTCTCGTTCCCCCTCTTGACGTGCTCCTCCTCCTGCCTTGCCTGCTCCTGCTGCAGTTGCTGCCTCTCCCGTTTCTCCTGCTAAAGCCGCTTCTGGTGCCGCTGCTTCTCCTGCTGCAGCTGGCTTGGCTTTCGAAGACTCACGACGACGCGGCTCGTCCTGCTGCCGTGCCGCTGCTTCTTCTCCTGCTTGCGAAAGTCCCTCCCTGCTCGAACACGGTAGTCCAGCAGCAGCAGCAGCACTCCCAGCAGCAGCATTTCCGGCGGCATTAGCAGCAGGAAAAGGGACGCCCTGCGAGCCATTGCGGCCTTGCTGTCTTGCTGAAGAAGCAGCAGCAGCATCAACGGCTCGCATGATGTCTTTGTGTATTTCTCCGGCGCCGAGTATTTCTACCCAGCAATCTTCATCTTCAGGCACCGCCTCCCCATCTTCCGTTGCTGCTGCTCCTGCTACGCCTTGCCGCACCGGCTCCTGCGTCTCTCTACAGTAGTCGTCCTTTGGTGTTGCCACCGACGAAAGTCGCAACTTTCCTTTCTGGTGCTCCGTCTGCTGCTGACTTTTCTGCTGCTGCTTCTCTGCTTGTTTCGTTTCCTTTCCCTGCTTTCGTTGTTCCACACGTAACCCGCTCGCCTCCTGCTGCTGCTGCGGCTGCTTCTGCGTCTCCTGCTGCGGCTGCTCCTGTATCCCCCGCTGCTGCTGCTTCTGCGTCTTCGTTTGCTGCTGTTTCTGCTGCTGCTGCTGCTTCTGCTTCTGCTGCGGATGTGGCTCCTGCTGCTGTCGCTTGCTTCCTTTGGGGATGGACACATACAACTCAAGCGAAGGAGAAGTAAAAGGAAACGTCGCGTCGTAGTCCCACCGCAGCTGGACGGTCTTTTGGAAAAGCTGCTGCAGCAGCAGTTCTAGTGTAATCTGCATGTGGAGCACAACCGGGTTTAATAGATATGGATTGCAGAGCCGCAGACAGGCGAAGCTCTTTATGAGTCGCTGCTGCTCTTGGAATGCTACGTCAGTCACGCCAGGCTGCTGCTGCTGCTGCAGCTCGGCCTTTTGCTGCTTCCCGAAACGCTCCTGCACCTCCTGCTGCTGTTCCTCCCCCTGCTGTTGCTGTTCCTGCCCCCGCGGCTGCTTCGTCTGCTGCTGCCTCTGCTGCTGCTCCTGCTGCTGCTCCTGCTGCTGTTCCTGCGCCTCCTTGTGCTGCTGTTCCTGCGCCTCCTTGTGCTGCTGCTCCTGCTCGTGCTCCTGCTCCTGCTTCTGTTGCTGTGTGAGGGGCTCGTGCTGTGTCTGCGGCTCCGTGGGAGGGCGTGCTGTGTCTGCGGCGCCGGTAGCAGCGGCAGCTGGGGACTGCGTTAGAACAACAGCAGCAGACGTTGCCGCTGGGAGTGTCCCCCCGCCTGCAGCAGGACTGCAGATGTGCGGAGGAGGGGGACGACCAAGCAGCAGCATGAAGACATTCTGCACCACCAGACGATGCTCCTGCTGCAGTTGCTGCAGCTGCTGCTTGTTAAATATGCGATAGCCGTCCACTTGGTGAAAGACTGGGTAATGAAGCCTATCTACGGTGTCCCTTCGTGCCACCGCGCAGCTCCATACTGCTGCTTCGACTCCCGCCACCAGCAGGTCTCGCTGATGCGCAGTTCCTTGCGTCCTCAGCAGCAGTACCGGCTTCTTCTTCTCCTTCGCGTCCTGCCGCTGCTTTTCCTGCTCCCGCTGCTGATTCTCCGACTCCTGCTGCTGCTGCTCCGGGTCCGGCTGCTGCTTTGCCTTCTGCTGCGACTTCTGCTGCCGTCCCTCCGCTTGGTGCTGTTGCTGCCCATCCTCCTTCTGTTGCTGCCCACTCTCCTTCTGCTGCTGAGGCTGCCAGCAGTTCTTCAGATGCTCTCCGTCCTCCTGGTGCTGCTGCTTTCCCTTCGTCTGTTCCAGAAGCTGCTCCCTCTGCTGTCCCTCCTCCTGCTGCTGCCGCTGTTGCCGTTGCTGCCGCACGTGAGATGGTGGCGCAGAAAGATAATATGTGTCGGACGGATTCCTGCTGACGTGGTCAGGCGGCACCAGCAGCGAATCAAAATTTTGCTCTACTGTGACGATCGGTGAAAAGTTATCGAAGATCTGGTACTCTGCTGCTGCCACTCCTGCTCCTGCGACTCCTGCTGCTGCTACTCTTTGTTCGGCTGCTACGTCTCCTGCTGCTGCTGCCGGCAGTTCTTCTGCTGCGTCTGCTGCTGCTGCTGCCGTCTTTCGTCTACGCGCTTCTCCTGCTGTTGCCGCTTCACCTGCTGCTGTTGCTCTTTCCACTGCCGCCGCTTCTCTGCCAGTCGGTCTCTGTGCTGCTCCGACTGCTGCACCTCTCCTCCGCGGCACCTCTCCTCCTGTTGCAGCCCAGTTTGTTGCTGCTTCTGCTGCACCTGTTCGCTTGGCCTCCTCCTGTTCCTCAGAATCACCAGCAGCAGCACGGTCGTCTTCTGCAGTAAAGCGGACAACTTCTGCTTCTGCCGCTGCTGCAGCAAGCTCCTCACTTGGGTGCTGCTGCTGCGGGTGGTGACTTGCAGAAGCAAAGGGCAAAGGAGTGAGAAGTTCTACAGGAAAATAGAGACCAGCAACACCAGAAGGCGCAGCAGCAGCAACACGCCTAGCAGGGAAGAATCGACCCAGCTGAGCCGCTGCTGGAGCACCTTGTTGCTGCTTCTGCTGCCAGGGCTGCGCTGCGTATTGTTGCTGTTGTATCAACGCTGCAGCGTCCGACGTGGAAGAGCAGCAAGACGCGACCGCAGCACCAGCACCGGACAAACGAAGCGAAGTTGATGGAAAGGAAGCAAAGGAAAAAGGAGAGGAACATGGTGATGAAGGAGAACGCGAAGAACGGGCTTGTCGCATGCGTTCATTTTCACATAAAAAAAAACGCTCGATCTGCTGCTTGACGATACCGACTGGATTTGTTGGCACCCGGTGCAGTCCCCTCCCCATCACCTTCTCCCACACTGCAGCAGGTACGTGACACGGACGTTCATACGTGCATTCCTGCTGCCGTTGTGGCTGCTGCTGTTGCTGTTGCTGCTGCTGCTGCTGTTGCTGCTGCTGCTGCTGGTGCTGGTGCTGCTGTTGCTGCTGTTGCTGTTGCTGGAGCAGGGGGTGCTTCTGTTGTTGAAACAGCAGACCTGACGCTTCCTCTCGTTCTCCTGTTGTTGCTTCAGCTGCGGCTGCCGTCTGTGGTACGCGGTAGACTGCTGCTGCTGCGCGTAGAGGCACTGCTGTGGGGTCTGCTGCTGCTCCTGTGTCCTTCTCCCCCGCTGGTGCACCTCCTTTTGTCCTGGCGCGAGGTGGCGCAGCTGCTGCTCTTCCTGCTGCTGCCGCGTGTAATGCGTGAGGAGCAGCAGCACCGGCGGCAGCAGCAGCAACAGCAGCAGCAGCAGCGGTGCCGACAGACGCACGCGCAGCAACAGCAGCAGCGCGAGAAGGAGACACAGAGGAAGAATAAGGAGAAGGACAAGAAGAAGCCGAAGAACGAAAAAGACGACGGAGAGGCGAAGAAACGAAGAATGAGAAGGGAAGGGCAGTGGAAGGGATCGTTGACGAACTAAGGAAAACGGAAAACGAGGAGAAGTGGACAGCGGCAGCAGGTGGAGGAGGACACGAGGAAGCAGAAGACACAGGAGAAGAAGAGCTTGCAAGCGAAGAAAAGGACAGCGAAGAAGACGAGGATGAAGGGAAGGAAGCAACAGGGAAAGACGGATTTGTACGAGGAGAAGAATGCGACAAAGAAGCGACAAACGGTGGAGGAGAAGACGAGGAAGACAGAGCCGAAGAGAAATTTGTAAGAGGAGAAGACGACACAGAAAAGGAAGAAGAAGAAGGTGACGAAGATGAAGAAGAAGAGTGGAGAAGAAACCCGGGAAGAAGATCGAGAGACGGCCGCGTGCGAGGGCGCCGCAACGAAGACGGTTGCAGCCGAGCAGCAGTAGCAGCAGCAGGCGGCAGCAGGACGCAGCAGCAGCAGGATGCGGCGGCAGCTTTTCTTGAAGAGGTTGATGACGGAGAACAAGAAAAGCACGGAAGGGGAAATGAAGAGAAGAAGGTGCAACGGGAGAGAGAGAAGGGGGCGAGAGCAGCAAAGAGAAGAACAGACGTCGAACAGAGACGCACCGGCGGCAGCAGCAGCAGCCACGGCAGCATAGCGCGTGAAGCAGCAACAACTACGTGCCTGGGCTGCTGTCCTTGCTGTTTCCTGGCAGCTCTGCTGCCCAATAGCTGCTTCCTTCTCAACGTCTGTGGTGCGGCTACTGCGTCCCCTCGCCTCCTGACCTGATCGCAGTAACACAGTCGTCTGCTTCGGCTGCTCTCGCCGCTTCTGCTGCTGCTGCAGAGGCCACGGCGGCTGCCGCTTCTCCTGCTGCTCTCCCACCACTTGCCGCTGCTGCTGCTGCATACGCTGCTGCCAGTGGCGCAGCGGCTCCTGCCGCCGCCCCTCACAGGCGTCCGTCTGCCGTCCCAGTTGCTGGAGCTGCAGAAGAAGAAGCTGCTGCTGCTCGTGCAGCGGTTGCTGCTGCTTGTGTCGCTGCTGCTTCTGTTGCTGACGACGCTGCAGCCGCCGCTGTCCTTGTGGCTCCTCGTCCTCCTGCTGCTGCTGCTCTCGCAGGACGATAGAACGCGTCTCTCGGCGTCGGCCGAGAAGGCAGCAGCAGCAACCGGAGCAACAGCAGCGTCGGCAACAGTAGCAGCATCGGCAACAGGTGCAAGAGCAGTGCTTCTGCGGCTGTTGCTGCTTCTGCGACTGCCGCCGCTACTCCCCCCCATCCTCCTGTCTTTGCCGTTGTTGTTGCTCGAGCAGTCCCCGCTTACCCTACGCTGCAGCTGCTGTTGCTGTGCCTGCTTTTAATCCTGTTCCTGTTGCTGCTACTGTGTCTGCTGTTGCTCCTGTTCCTGCTGTTGCCGCTGTGCCTGCTTTTGCTGCTGTGCCTGGTGCTGCTGTGCCTGCTGTTGCTCCTACTGCTGCTGCTGCTGCTGTGTCTGCTGTTGCTCCTGTGCCTGCTGCTGCTGTGCCTGCTACTGCTGCCGTCGTTGCGGGGGAAGACGAGGAGCAGCAGCAGAAGGAAGGGGAAGGGCTGCCGGCGTTGCTTGTGTAGCGCATGCTGCTGCAGCTGTTGCAGAGATGGACGCTGCTGAGGCTGCTGCCGCCGCGGCTGCGAGGACGTGAAGCACAGCAGCAACGGCTGCTGCTGTCTCGAGGACAGGCGACGCACCCAGTAGCTGCTGCGGCCTGGCCTACGAGCGCCTCCTTATATAGGGCAGGCGTTCGTAACGCTGTTCCTGCTGTTGTTTGTGTGGGGGTTGCCACTGAGATTGCATCTGCTGCTGCCGATGCTGCTGCTGCCCCCGGACCCGCTGCTGCGCGGGCTCCCGCCGGGCTCGCAGCTGCTGGTGCTGGTGATGCACGTGCTGCTGTTGCTGCTGCAGTTGCTACCATTTCTGCTGTTGTTTCTGCCTCTGCTGCCCCTGTTGCTGGGGCTGCTCCTACTGCTGGTCACGTTGCGCGCCTGCTGCTGTCCTGCAATCGGCTGTTCCACCAGCACCAGCTGCAGCACGTAACGCGCGTGGAAAGGGTCGTGACAGAAAAAGGAATCCACCGATTGCAGTGCAACATCAAAAAAACTACTTCCTGCTCCTGCTTCTGCTGCCCCTGCTCCTGCTGCTGCTGCTGCCTTTGCACCTGCTGCTGCTGCCCCTGCTCCTGCCGCTGCTGCCCATTCTGCTGCTGCTGCACTTGTGTCTGCTGCTGACGCTGCAGCAGTATAACAAATCACGGCAGCCGCACAGAGCGGCCCTGCTGTCCCCCGCCGCTGCACCTGCTGAACCTGTCACCGGCGCCCGGCTATAGAATTGCATTATATTTACAGAGACTTATATATATAGTTATGCATATATGTAGATGTTGGTCCACATTTATTTATCCAGAGAAATGGGTACTTAGGAAGACACACACATACAGGCATACACATATGTATAAACGGAGGCACACTTGCAGGGGAAGAGGCGAGGCGACGCAGACAGAGAGAGGGACACAGCAGGAGACAGATAGAGAAGGAGAAATACACACCTAACGCGAGACGAGACACCGAGAGTGTGTCTCAGTGTATGTGGAAGTGTATGTGTGAAGAGTCTACCCCCAGCGAAAACTTGGGCCGCCTTCTGCATACTTTTTCCTGTGACAAGTTGCTGGGGCACGCCCGTAAGTGAGTGAAGCAGGCTCCTCTCTTCGATCTTTTCCCTCGGTTTACTCTGCTCTCTTCTTGCTACCATCACTCTTTCTGCTGCTGCTGGTATTGCTGCTGCTTCTGGAGCCCTGTCGTGCTGCTGCAGCCCCTGGCCCACTGGCTACCATCGCTGCTCGAACAGAGAGATAGTCAGCAGCGCGGGCCACGCGCGACGGGAAAAGAGTTGTCACTACTTAGAAGGAGTTTAAAAGAAATATGCAAAGGAGAGATAGAGAGGGGAAGATGAGAGCTAAAAAAGGAAACGGAAAAAAGACGACGCGGAGAGGCAACGCGCTGCATGCCACACGTCAGAGCTCGCATTCTCGTGCCCCGTCCGGAACACCACCATACTGTCAGTTCCCACAAATATATTTATGCACTTGTGGTGAAGACACGAAGATAAACGAGCGTTTATTATGGTTGCAAATGCAGGGATGGACCCACCTGAATAACGAAACACCATGTACACGGCAGACAAGGGAAACTTTAAGTGGGAATTCATATGCAAAATGCACAGCATGCGCAACTGGACAAAAATTACTCCTGCATCTTCTTGTGTCTCTTTTCTCCATGCTCGCTACAAACACACATATACCCCCGCTCTGCCTCAACAATGTAGGGATACGTGTGTACACGTCATAAGAATGTGTAAACATTTCTGTGGTCCTTCCTCAACCCTAAAAGCATATAAACGCAGACGCACACACACAAACTCGTCGATACATATAGAGAGAGAGTATGTGCACACTTACAAGGTTCCACTTCAACTGTGAAGTAGACAGATACAGTCAAACTCATCTACCTAGAGAGACAGAGACGGAACACGTGTTACGATTGAACGTGCACACTATGTGCGCGTGTCCCAAAGTGAAAACACACCTTAGTGTGGACACCTCGAGAACTTTCCGTAAGTCAAGATCTCCTCTCTTGCTGTTAGATTCCACGGTAATCCTACGCTTGAAGCGCGCGAAAACAAGCAGAAAAAAGGACGGAGCGACACAGGCACGAAGAAATACGTTGTCCTCGCTCCTGGTGCACGTTGTCCTTGCTCCTAGTGCACTTTTCTTCTGCTTTTTGCAGCTGCTCCTGGTACCGTGGTTGCTCCAGCTGGCCTCGCTCCGGCTGCAGCTTGCACAGTTTAAGCTGCACACACTCATGCGAACCCCTACACGAATTATTATATATATGTATATATTCGTATATAGAGATATATGTGGGTGATATGCATGGATGGTGCTCCGCTACGCAGACCTGCTAGTTTAAACTAATACGTGGGAAAGTGTGTGCCTTTTCTACCTTACGTAGGTGACATGGAATAAAAGCGTTTGTTCCCGTATCCTGCGCACAGGCGATATGTTCTAGCACTGCTACAGCTCGAATAAGTGGCCGCATAAATACACGTAGTATCATCCTGCATACCTGACATGCAAAAATCCTCTACAATGAATTCACGCTGCTATGTTTGCTTGTACGTTGCCGAAACCTCAAACAGTTTTGTTCAGTCAACATGTGTCGTGATCCCTGCAGTTGAGGTTGAGTGATGCCAGCGTTCTTCACCGTTGGCAATGAGGTGGCTAGAGTTCCACGAACATCTGCGTACGTTCACAAGAAGATTGAAGAATAGGTTACATCTTTATGTACGTATGCGCGTTTATGTGAGCACCTTTCTAAAAGTACAAAAAGGTAGTGTCAATATAAATATATATATATATATATATGTATGGGTATATGTGTATTCGCATGATTCAAGTACCTCAGTATACGTGTGTGCTATGTATAGAATACAAGAGCGCATAGGTAGCGTCTAAGACACTGTCGGTTGTCGATCTCTTCCGCCGCTCTGGACAAATATAGATATACATATATATATATATATATATAGATCGGTTGTCGATCTCTTCCGCCGCTCTGGACAAATATATATATATATATATATACATATATAGAAAGATAGATAGATAGATGGATAGATAGATAGATATAGACGTTACAACTGTTTACACGTGTATATGCTTCCACCATATATATATTTTGTAAGACAATGGGCACGAAAGTGCAGATTGTAAAGCTCTCGGAATTAAAAGCACATCGTATTCACGTCAAAGTGGCTGGAACTTTTTTCTCCTGCTGTATGTCGCATTCAAGAGGAACACGTAGCCCATCACCCTACTCAATCAAAATTTGTGTGCTTTTCCAATCTGAAATGACTAGTTCAAGTCATCTCCACCTCGAATAATTAGCACTCAGAGGCCAGAGACGTGTGCGTATCCACAGAAAAACCAATTCCAGATGATGTACGACCGGCTTCTCTGCTTTTAGCGCGTCTAGCTCTCCAGTCCCGCAAAACGGCGCCTTCATACACACAGACGAACTACTCGCTGTGAAAAATGCGAGTACGGCACTTACAGGAATGTGAAACACGTGCACTTAGCAATTGATGCTATCAGGATAGTGCTGATGTGTTGTGTGCGTACACGTGTACGTATGTATATATATATATATATATGCACACGTACACTTGGGCGCAAGCCCGTAATTGTAGAAGCAGGGGCGTTTGACTCCATTTTTGGTTAAACGGTAACAGATGTGTATGCCACTTCCCTGACGGCAACGAGTTTTTGCTCTGAATGCGTTCTTTGTGGGACTTGTGCCTCCGCACACTACGCGTGAAGCAACCGTTAAAGAAAGACAGACGTGTACGCATTCAGGTGGAGAGGTGTACCCGTATTTCTACACCTGCCTAGATTTCGCAATTTCAGAAATGTGTGGCCACGAAAGCTGTGTTCGTATGTGAAAATAAGTCAGTGTGTCCATCCCAGAAAGACACTCTTTCTCTGTGTGCATGAAGAGTGCACAAACAAATACTCCGTCGAGTCTCACGGTCGCTTCTCTGAGCTACCATTTGCAACACACATAAAACGAGTATAGACACTGTTCCTCAGCCCGCCAGTGTGCTGCGTACTCCGTGGAGAAGTGTTAGAAATACATAAATGTCCGTCTACTTGCAGAACTCTATCTAATGCACAAAACAACGTTCCGCCGACCCATCTGCACGACCACCAAGGAGGATATTGCCTTTATTCCTTGCTACCTGTTTCCTTGAGCCTATCTTGGCATCTTTTTTACACTGAAGCAAAACAGCTTCTTGGTAGGCCGGGATTACGATTTGCTGTCCAACTCACTGCGTGTCAGAAAATGCTGCAAAGAGGAGTTGCCGCTCACTTTACGTGCGTTCGCCTTTGTGAACGCAGTATCAGATGCTTCCGAATTGTTCTGCAAAAGGTTTTCTCTCGCCTGAGGAGTTCTTTAGGGAAAAACCTCCGGAGCCACGTAAAGAGTTACCCACTGCAAGTCACTGTCCATACATAGATTTATCTATACGCCTTCAAAGATGCACGCGAGTAGCGGCTGGCTCCGCGCCTCTGGATCGATGCGAATACCTGTGGCGACGTACTGAGAGGAAGTGTACGCACAGACACGTATACGTGTACGTCTGGATGGTTGAAAGTAAAGAAGCAAAGAAAAGAAAGAAAAGGGGAGAGACCGTGTAGTAGAGGGTCTGAGTTCTTCCTCCTCCTCATGTGCACCTTTATTCTGTATAGTCCCGGTAACATCTTGAAGTAAGTCCATATCCTGAACTTCGACGTAGTGGTGGCCTCTGCCGAACGTCGCTGAATGTATGTCTCTGTGGGCGAGTCGACAACAGGTTGCAGTAGTCCTTGCGAATGCTGTCACCGGACACTGGCTACTGCAGTAGTACTCTGTCGTACCTAGTACCACAGAGTAGGAAGTTTTTCTAACGGAGTGCAGGATCCTTCTGAAATGCACCGTGTTACAATCTCCCACATGCGCGCATATCGCTGTTTGTATTGGCTTGCATGCACTACCTGCGTTGAAACAGGATTAGCTTTGTCGTGAAAACCGCTTGAATACATGTGTGCGTGATGAGATGCTGTGGGCAGCTGACTGGCTCGCCGTGTTGCTGAAAGGATTATGATCCTATTGCCTAGTGCGCTCTTTTGTCTACGTATAGATGTTTGCGTCCTTGATCTTCAGAGCACTGAGACAAGAAAGAATCTCTTTTCATCCGAGTCTCCCCACTGATACAGATGGAACGACTTCTCTAAGAAGCAGGGAAAAGGCGTACGTTTTTCTGTGTCCCCCGTACGCCGTACTGTACCACCAAATGCAAGCTTTGAAAAAAGAATGGGCTATTTACCAGTGGCATAGGTATATGCAGGGACGTCGAAAACGCAGGAAATGCTGCTGTGCAACATGTACTGTCGGATCAGGTTGGTTTCTCTCCCATTAGCCAAAATGCCACTGAAAACACCACCTTTCCATTCCAGGGATCTAACGGGGAAGAACTGAACATACACTTGTACGCACACGAAGGGGTAGGAGCACACTGACTGCGTCTTCTAAGTCGTCGAACCACTACCGTACGTACACGTATGTTTGTACACATGTACATACACGTAGACGTACATATGAAGAGATATTTACCTACAGATACATCCATAGTTATATTTATACATATATATATATATGTATACGTACACAGGACAGCGATGTGTACATACTTTTGACACTATTTGTTCTAGACGCCTCAACAGTAAATGTGGGGTCGTCAGCGTTTGGAAGCGTGCATCGTGATCCTGGACAAGTGTAGCACATCGTTCGTCGAACTAAGGATCCACGACCTAATAAGTAGATGTATGGCTGCAACGAGGATATACGTTCGTGCAGAGTCTCCTTCCATTCCCTCTCTAAATTTATTTACCATACAAATGTACCTGAGTGGGGGTGCGATACCACACACTCGTATCTCTGCAGAGCACAAAGAGGTCTCGCTTCATCGTGTTTCGCACGAAAACGCCAAATCTGCAAGTTTTTGGTGGTAAACCTTCCTGCACGTGGTCCGTCCACCCCGCCTGGTGACGGAATCATCCGTACTGTTTGTGCCTATCCGGGTGTCGACAAATGTGCCTATCTGTACCCAAGTACGGAGCCAAAAAACGGATCACCTGCCCTGGGCCAGTGTGTGCGCACACACACGCGAGCACAGAGGCGACTGCGTTCGTGTGACTCCGGAGTAAAGCAGTTGTGGGCAATGGACGCGTGTGCGCTCACACACAGATATATCGTTGTGCAATGCCAGATCCACTCGTGGGCGGCTGGGAGGCATGGACACACCCAATGTGTTTTTCATTTCGTCTTTTCGGCTCTCTGCGCGCGACATTCGTCTATACTCGTCGTGTAGATATTTTTACTCGTACTTGTGTGCCTTACACGTGGATGGCTGCATGATAAGATTGAGTGTACACATGGGTGCACACGCTTGCGTACATCCGTACACGCGTCTATCTGTTTTGTAGTACGCCTCTTTTGCTAGTAGAGTTCGCTCTATATCGTTGTCGAACCTGCATGCTTTGGTGTCGTGGCCACCTTTGAGTTGCCACCACTGCGTACGGCAAATGAGGACAACGAAGTTTAGCTGAAGGAACTGAAAGATATTCTGTGATTCCGCGCAGTGGACGCGGAGTATCGAATAAAACATATATACGTAAAAGAATATATTTTTTACCTTCAGATTCAGGAAGAGCTACACGGCCGATGCTTAGGTTCTGCCTTAATCTTACAGTCCAAGGTACGAGGATGTGACTGCAGCCCTCTTTTCCTTCTGAATGTGGAGCGCTACCTAAGGATCAAAAGCCGAATCATACGCGTACACGATTCGTACGTTATTCTGCGACCAACAATTCTGGCTATTACACGCATCGATATCTCTATCGCCATAGCGATTACTTGCTAAATCTGTCCTTTGGGGACAACAGCTGTTACAACTGGTCCCCTACCCCGAAGCTCCAGATAAATTAAATATTCTCTGACACGCACACTACACGTGCTAGAAGAACCCAACAGTTCTTCTGTGCCGCACGTGGTTCCTCTCGACATCCGTCGTAGATGAATCGCCGCCTTCTGTCACTTTTTTTCTGTCGCACTCGAACAGCCTGCTGTAGGCGCACTCCACATTTTGGCACTTTTACACATGTATGGCTACGGAGTTCTACCATCCTATGGCATATGCACGTGTGCTGTGGAGTAGCTTTATATCTCAACACGAATCTTTTGTAGATTCATGTGTATACACACACGTGTGCATATAGTCGCACATGTACACGTTTGCTTCGTCCACGTGTTTAAGTATACATGGGAAGACAAACACCTGTACAACATTTCTTCTAGTTCCTCACCTGTTGAGTGCAAAAGTGAGTCGCTTGTAACTTCGGTGTTTTGGAACAACAGCTCGCGTGGCAGGAGGGAGACGAAGGAACAACGAAAGGCTAACAAACGAAAACGCAGGAGGGTACGGGAGCCCGGACTACTTTGTTGCGTATGACGCATAAGACAGCCTTCTCCTCCGTGAAAGCCAAAAACAGGTCGACGACGCTGCGAGCTCCACCACCGAAAGGAAGGAAAAATGAAGGACAGAATCGGTGGCGGCAAATCCGGTACGCGGCGGTCCCGTAGTCAGGCAGTAGCGAGGATGAAAACCAGTAATGGCACCACAAGCAGTTACGCTTTCTCGTATGAGCAGAACGGAATATACAGAAAGGACACAGACGAGCGGCCCAAAACTAATGCAAGGATCAAAAGTTTGTACACTGTAGTACGACAAGAGCTATACAGATACAGGTGCAGAGACTAATGTATATGTATATATATATATATATATACACGCACAACAAAAACATATGTATAGATATGTAAAGATGTGGTGGAGAGACAGAGAAAAAAGTGCGTAGCTACACGTCTATAGATAGATGTACGCAGATCGATACATACAGTACATAGGCAGACAAAGTAGGTAGGTGAACAAGTAGACGCGCACGCCCATAAACACACGATACAAGTAACAGTGACTACGTAAATACATCTACATCCACAGATAATATATATGTATATCGTCAACGTGAACGTACACATCTACCTACATATATGTAAATCAATAGTAGACACGTAAGTAGTTACAGATAAGCACGGTAAAGCTGGTGAATGGGCAGTAACGCAGCGGAGCAGGTGGCCGAACTGAATGGAGGGATGAACAGAGATGTGAAGGGGAAGTGCATATACATAGGGAAACAACATGGATGTGGTAAGTACATACATAGTGAAATGTCCACCTAAAAAGATAGAGCCGTGGAATGGATCGGTTGAAAAACGGGTGAACGGAGAGACAGAATAATAGTGTACGGCCAAGGATCGTCACCTGCCGATGAGAAATAGATTCGGAGTTGGACACCGAAAGGATCGGTATAAGAGTGTTCTACCGCAGCCTCTCGTTAAATTTATGCACTCAGGAGAGTATCGTGTGTGAACTTTTACATTCAAACACGTCACAGTTTCCAGCGGCCGAGTGGACGAGCAAGACATAGACAAATACTCAGTCACAAGCATCCACACCACCACGGTGCGTCTACTAATCATTCACAAGCATCCACACCACCACGGTGCGTCTACTAATCATCTCGAGGGGCGTGCTTCAAAAGGATCCCGAAAGAAGCCTTAATCTGTCACTATGTGCTATAGGCATATTTACAAAGTACCCAAATTTATATATGTATAGAGCATATGTAAACTTTCACGCGCGTGTATATAGATCTACATATGATACACAGATACACATATAGACATATATGCGACCCCGTACACTTAAATCTGGACAGCCAGCTGTGCACGTCGGGACTCTGCACATATGTGTAAGCACACGGATGTTTGCTTACGCGTTTGTAGGTGTGGACGCAAGTTGAGTTATATGCACACATGTATACATATAAACACGAAAATGGGTGACACGAGTAGCAAAATCAGCTTGCAAACTCATATCCCACATGCGTCGCAGTCTTTCCCATTCCTCAATATGAATGCATAAAAGATCTACTCTAGCGTCCTTTCAGCCGTTCTGTAAAAAGGCTAGTGACAAATGAATGACTACTCAGCATTACAGAAGCGTATTTTAGTGTAGTATGACATCTAAATTAACGAACTCCCTGTGTTTTTAGTACCACATATATGTATCTTCACGCGGCCTTCGTGAAGCACACGCTTTACAGCGTCTATAGATGCACACGAGTTTACGTAGATATACATGTGTCTCGTAAAATGGAAATGGACACCCTCTCAAACAGCTGCTCCTGCAACAAGAACTGCCTTGTATGCGTTTGAAAGCATATCTACAGTTACAGCATTAGTTAGAAAGGCGTGCGTATGGTTGCTAAACACAAATATATGAATCCACACCGGTGTGGTACAACCTTGCGCTTCATATTAAAGAGGCCCGGGGCAGTGCCCTCCCGAGGCACACTTCAGGACGTGGGTACTTGAGGCACACCAAAGAATAAAATGATTAAACCCTTCGAACCTAGCAGCAACAATTGGCGAATCCATGTACAGATATGCCAACAGGCTACGTACAAAGAAAAACTGTAAGGAGGACTTAAAATAGACTGTTTTACCCCTTACCACAGGACACATATATTTACGTATATGTACAAGCACGTGTGCTTGTATATACACATAGATATATATACATAAACATATCTCGACTGTAGAACTGGGGCGCCTGCTGTGCCAATGTAGACTCGAGAATGCGGAAAACCGCGGTCAGAAGAACGTCATACACAGAATTTACGCATACATTTGTACACACACAGAAACGTATGTAGATTTCTAATTCTTAGAGGACGAATTAACTGTGCCGACACACTTGCACAGATGGATTAACTGTCTCTTGTGGGCAATAAGCTTGCCAGATAGGGAAATTCGTCACGTTAGCTTGCTAAGTCTAGTTGACTGTGGTTGCAGTTACGCTGTTGCAAAATCTCTCGCAGCGACATTGTACCGAAATCCTTGACAGAGCAGATCACTTTTCACCTTCAGCTTAGCCTTTTTCTTTCCATAAACAGTCGCTATGTTTGTGCTCGGTCTGCTGCACAAGCTGGTAAGAACATTCACCTTTCTAACAGGATACTGATCTGCTTTTTGCTTCCGTCTCGCACTTTTTTCGCGTGTGCGCCGCAGGCCCTTTTGTGAAGTCGTCTAATTTTCCCTGTGTGCTGACGTTCTCGTATTGGTATTTTGTGGACTGGAACGTTCTCAGCGGACTGTTGTGTCGTCTATTCTGCTCAAATGTTCGTCACTACGAATGTGTCCGCACGTGTACTTACCGAGTTTTCTGTCTGCGAGCTCACTGTCTCCTTCGTAAGTCAGTGACCACATGTTTATCTCCGCACGGACGAGTTCGCTATTTCTCACTCGCTCCTTCAGCCTTTCCATATCCCCCGTTTCCAGTTGCTACTCGTTTCAGCGTAAGCAGGGGACGTGGTTGGTATAGATAATGATTCTACAGTCGTGTTGGCGTTCCACGTTGCCACTGGCTACGGAATTCTGCTGCTTGTCGTCTTCTTCAATAGACGAACAGTCGCGTGTCGCATGTACATGTCTTTTTCGTCGTGCAAAGGATCAAATTTTTACGGAACCACGCTCCGGCGACCACGCGTGTGCACGCAGTCGCTTCTGTTCTGCTGTCTCTTCGCTTGGTTAATTGTAGCTACACGTCGACGTGCTGAAGATCGGTGAAACTGGTCGCGTCTTTACGTGCCTACTAAGTGCCGCTGTCAAGCTTTTTCGTCCGTCCGCTCTTGTTGCAGAACAAGCGAGGTTCTTTTCGCCTGGCTGTGGTGAGATTCGTAATTTAGCAAAACTGGTGGTGTTTTAAAAGCTCGTCCATGACTCTTCATTCACACAAGAGTGCGTTCTCTTCTCTCTACAGTCCGTTGCGTTTACCGCTGCAGAAGTTCTTTTTTTGACGCAGGCGTCCCCACTCCCAGTTTAGCTACGAGATATGTGATTGAATTCTCGGTGGAAGAGCCTTGCGCTGAGTTACTTCGTAGCAGGTCTGGTACTGTTGTTCTTTTGACGGTGGAACCTCCCTTCCCACTTCTCTATCCTACTGCTGTCGCAGGCGCCGCTCTGCTGGTCTTCCCTTGTCTTTTATTCTTTCTTGACGCCCCAGCATACGGGGTTGCCTCGCAAGAGTTCAGCGCTCCTGGAAACTATGTATCCCGTGCTCTTCCCGGAAATCCTCCAGGTTGGAAACTAGAGCAGGTAATTCAAATGAACAAGTGCTGTAGTTTGGACGAGGTCCATATGTTTTTGCGTAGTTCTTACCGGGACAGTCAAAGAGGAACGGGAAGGTCTGTAGTTGTGTCAGTCGTTTTCGTAGGGCACTGCAAGACAATCTGTTATGATTCACCAGTGACACAAAGCAATACTCTCGATGGGGGATGACTTGAAAATTATCTAATGTGTATGTCTGCGTGCACGAAGCAATGTTCCATAATGTTAGCATCTCTCATGTTCCACGCCCTCTGTCCTTCTGCGCCTCCCGCGATTCTGGAGCACACACTTTGTACACGCAGCAGACACAGGTGAAGCAGATCTGCATAAAAGAAGAGGAAGCTGTTGGTGTCAGCCTTTATATTCAAGCAAGTTCGTGCTTGTCCGACGTGCTTCAGCTCACTATGCGTCTGACGCTCCTCTGTGAGCACTTTGGAGCGGAGCACGAACGCAGTGGAAAGTAGAAAAGGAGGACGTTGTAAAGCTAGGTAGATTTACAAATACGCACTTCTGAAAATGTCACTTCTTCCCAAGGACCAGAGAAGTTACACGTATATATGCAGAGAGACCCACCGGGGGTATGTGTTCAAATCCCACCTGCGTAATGGGAGATACACATGGAGAAATAATGCAGACGTATGTATTCAGGCTAAAAAAATAGCGCGAGTGCACTAACTGGCTTGTTTCCTACATGCGTAGCAACAATGTGGTTGTACTACTCGCTTCTCCGTGTATTAGAACAGAAGATGCAATGTCGCCCCACTTCCAGTGCCACACTATTGAATAACGTTATAAATTCGCCGCCGTGAAATTCTCCGTGTGACAGAGGTGCTGCAAACAGGTGATCACAACACATGTGTACGTGTGTGTGGAACCGGCCAGGGAGAAGGTGAAGGCTGTCTGTGAATCAATTAGATGTACCCTTACGCGTGGAATATATTGTTTTCTTGCAAGTGCTGTGAAAGTATACCCTCAGGAGGGAAAGAATCGATTTGAATGAGTTTTTCTAGAAAGGACAAGACTTGCGGTCCGCTGAAGCTGGGAAGCAAAGTGTGCTTCACCTCCCTTCCGCTCTCTATCTCCACACATACGTGTATACGGGAAGGTGTAAGCAGCTGTGTTGCCTCAACAGGACACGCTGCCTACTCTAGAAGTATGTGCATAATCCTGTATACATATATGCATATACGTGGATGGCTTCACAGTCCCAACAGACTGGAAACAACGGGAGAATCGGTGTTTGGGAGCAAAGGGAGAATTGACATTTGAGAGTAAAACACGGAACTGCAGACACACTTGTTTTGTAGATCTGGAGGCTTCCTTAAAAGTCGAGGAGACAGGTTTAGTTATCACGTATCCTGTGTTTGTGCGTAAATAGATAAGATACTCGTGTCGCGGCAGTGGACTTACACAGATTCAAAAGGGTATTATAGCACAGAAGAAGAATGGAGAAAAGGCGTCTATACAGGTGGACAATGGCGCAGAAGAAAGGAGTGCGTTTTCGCTGGCGAGAAGAAGTATCCGGGTCCGTCTTTAACCTGAGCACATGTACATATATTAATATTAACGTGTCCGTATGTGGGTGTGTACGTCTGTTTATGTATTTACATACACATATATATGTATGTACAGACGTATGTATGCATAAATATATATATATATATATATGTAGACGTACGTATATATATATATATATATATATATGTTGCCTTGCAGGGGAAACGCGCCAGCACTGTGACACATAACAGTGCAAAATAGAGTGTACCTCTGGTTCCTTGGAATGACATGCGTCCACATATGTGCCCCGTTTTGCAAATATTCTTTGATCAATTAAAATCCCCTGCGGTGAGTGTATACACATGTGCGCCAATATGCAGAACAGGCTGTCAGACGCGTGTCTGCAAAATGACCGTGAACAACAAAAACGTAGATTCTAGCTCAGCGTGCCGTATTGCATCGTGTATGAATATAAAGTGCCTCGTGAATTGTTCTCACCTTGTTTCGTGCAATTATCCGCACGCCAGCGCCGTCGTCAGCGTAGTCAGTTTGGTAGGCTAACTAGGAGAATAATGTAGTCTTGCGTAGCTTTTGCATATATATATATATATATATATCGGAGAGGGATGGAGGCTGGTCACACATCAGTCTTGCGTGTGGACGAATTTGCGTTTGCTCTTTCTGTCGTGATGAGGGCAATAGGCGCAGCAACCCTTGCAGTGAGTATGACAGCTGCACGAATAGTATCTTTAAGGAATCCTTCGACACATGGGGAGCTCGGCACTTTCACAAGCGAACTCAAAATAATATATATATATATATGTGTATCTACACAGATCCGCGCGAACGCGGGTGTGTGTACTTGATACAATTCTGCATATAGGCGTGCAGAGATGAATATATGTATACATACATGTATACATGTGTAGACATATTATCTACGTAGAAAAATATATATACGCTCACAAGCGTATATAGCTATATATATATATATATATATATGTACGTATGTGTGTATGCATACGCGTAAACACACACATATCTATACACATATATACATATATACATATATACATATATATATATAGTGTCGTCGAATATCAATAAATATATATATATATTTTGAAATATATATATATATATAATTGTACGCGCACTCGCGTACGTACAGGTGTATGTATATATATATATACATACATACATACATACATATGTATACGTCCACGCCCAGTAGCTCTTCGGTTACCTTGTTCATGCAGGCGAATGTCTAGCAGATGGCGTACCATACGAGCGCTCAGGATCTTCGTGTGTGGATGTCTTCCGTATGGATTTTTTCCCACAACAATACGTGCGGGCGCCTAGATCAGTCCTGTGCGCACATGTGTATGCACATAGACATACAGATATATACGTACGTACGTATCTTTACAAATGCGTGTACATGGGTATCACCGTGGCACATGAACAACGCCGTAGAGAATGGCTAGACAGAGTGGCGAAAACATTTTCGCGCACCTCTTGTCAGTTTTTCTACATTTCAAACGGCGTGTAAACGTGTCCATGCATTATGTGTATGTCCCCGACTCTGTACGTTTTGACGCCAGATGCATGTACTTATAGAGGCGTGCTCGCACACGTAAGCATGTTTCCATACGTTCTCCAACCTGAAAAACTGGCGAAGTGTCGATGGCATAGTATGCAGATGGAAAAAGGTGTATGGGACGTCCGCCCGCGTACGTACGTGTTCACACAGAGATATACGTATAAGCGTAGGCACCTTTCCTACTTCTTCCCAGCTGGTATAGTACGAGCATCCGGTGGTACAACAAATTAGACGCCTTCTATTGTTCCGTCTCCGGCAGATTTCTCACCATCCATCTTGTCTAGCAAGTAGCATTCTACTGAAAGTAGTACTGCGTACTTGTTACGTAACGGTCGCTGCAGAGACCGGCCAGAGGTACGTCGTTGTGTTTGCAAACACAGAAATACTGTACGCTCACTGAGGTACTTCGCTCAACGTTCATTTCTGCCAGTAAGAACTGTCCTCACACATATAATGCGACCAATCCGTTGTTCATATCTCCTTAATCGCACGTGCAGTAAGTGTAAAAATATGTAGAGAGGACGACGTAGATATCTCGCAGTGTTTGGTCTTCTCTAGTAGAGGCCGGCCAACTCCGTGTATGTTCCTGCATGTATGCGCGCGTCTGTGGTTACCCGTGTAGACGTATGGACATGACTTTTTTGTGGAAAGGTTGTTGGAAGTGGCACAATAGAAGTCCTCTCTCTGCTGTACCGTGGGCCGCCGGTATTTCTATGTTGAAGAAACCTACGTTGCTACGCACATGGACATATTTGCATGCATACAAGCTTGCGTCGGCATAGACGTGCAGAGATGTACATATTTGAGCTGTCTTGCCCCAATTAAGAAAGCGTTGAAATATATTATCTTTGTGTCCATTATATAACTGCTTAATGGTATAAATACATATACGTATACAGATATATGTACTACTCCGCACGTACATATGAATATATACGCGTTTAAACTGCAAGGGATCGTATAAGGTGCCATTTGAGGTACACGTAGACGTGTACAGTAGAGGCTGTCCTTCATTCCAGGTACACATGTATAGTAGGCGTACCTGCGATATTGTTAAAATGGGTGTGACCTGCTCCATATGAATATACGGCATGGTTAGGCATCACTCAGTGCTGTGTATCCACATGTGTTCGTATGTGGCAAGTTATCCATAAGGATACGTTTGTACTCGTGGGTCCTGTGTGCTACAAAGGAATACTACATGGATTTGGATGCGCCCATACGTGCACATGATTATACACTGTGTGTCAGAGGTGTGTCCCTTTCGTCGGTTGACAAGTGCATTTAAACATACTCGTAAAACACGTGTTCTGCGCTACCACCAGGTCCGCATGTATATATTACATCCCTGTACAGGGGTGATTGGAGATTGTGTGCATTTTCCGTTCAGATCCACAAGAAGCTTGCGCTATTACACGCCGATCCTCTCCACAGGGAGGAAGGCGCAGACCCGCAGGGCGAAACGGATTCGGGAAAAGGCGCAGGAGGACCAGGAGAGGTGCCCTCTCTTCCACTAAATCTCCAGAGTGTGCAAATTGAATATGACCCCAACAGCAGGTAACGACGCCTTGTCGTGAATATGCTAGTTGTACGAAGATTCCTGGGAGACACAGACAGATAGGTAGAGAGAGGGAAAGAGAAGAAAAAGGAGGCACTTGTTTGTTTTGTCAAGCAAACGCTGCACGCACCTGCAACCCCTGTGTAAACGGTTAGGCAGGTGTACACTTACATGTACGATGGTACGTTTCTTTGTGCTAAAGTCCACAGTCAGCAGTGCGCTCACATATTTACGCAAATGAAGGTAGTGGACTGGCGGCAGAGTTTGTGACTGACGTTGCAAGTGGAATTCCTCTAATAGGCAGTGCTTTCGAAGTTCTTCCGCAGTTCCGTACATGCTTTCCGCGATGCTCTCTGCAATAATATGCACGCGTATACACAGGCTCGCACACGCATGTACTTCAAAACTGTACCGGTGCTCCTCCCTTCCATGGTACAGTTCAAATTGAGTTGGTACGCACTCAACCCCGCATTTACGCCCCTACACGTACAAATTTGCTACAGTTGCCAAACACACATATCTTCCCCCACAGATATCTATGGGTGTATATATATATATATATATGCGTATGTCATGTGTGTGTACCTCTCTATATATAACAGATATAGATGCAGGACATGTGAGTACACGTGTGAGCATATTCCGCCCTCTTCCAATGCACACACGGGTAAAAACTTCCCCAGATGTAGTCTTCTCTATCATAGTCCACAAACAAGCACAAATGTATGCATGTATATGTCCTGAACAGCAGCGTCGTCTGCTGAGGCGAATGCAGATACGTTTGAAGGATTATCTGAAGTCGCCTGCTTTCCAGTGAAGCAGGAACAAACGACTACCATTTGAAGCTTGGATCGATTCTACTTCCTGACTCCGTACTCTACCGTTTTTCGCTTTTTCAGTCTTTGCAGCCATACGCGGACATCTTTGAGTATGTCTTACTGATTTACTGCACGCTTTCAACCGTGGGAACTAGCGACGGCTGTTGCACGTCACGTTGGCTCCGAGAGGGCGATAGTTAGTTGTCATGTGTAGCTGCCTTCTCAAGCTGTCGCTTTATTCCTCCTCCGGCAGCTGGCATCAAACAAACATACAGACGCACTTGAAGACACGTGTATGTCTATACAAATACTCCCACTTCACAACATACACCTTTGCATGGCCATTCTATCACAGTCCACACGTGTTCACGTGTCCTACCTTTTTTAGAAGAATACATTCGTGCACACATCCCCGTGTGTGGGCTCCGCATGTCTTTGCCTCCACACGTGTTCATGTGTCCTGTCTCTACCCTTTTTAGAAGAATACATACGTGCACACATCCCTGTGCGTGGGCTCCGCATGTATTTGCGTATGTAGATATACGCAGATTTACCAAGGTGCGCATGTACCACTCTCTCCTACTCTTATCGTATTCCACTATAGTCAAATGTAGAATCTTCCCTGATTCCTTTGAAGGGCCTTGCTTCTTCCTGTCTGCGGACAATGCTTTGCAGAAATACACGACCCACACTACCGAAACGCAACGTCGTTACTTCTTTTTCTCCTCCTCTCGCTGCCTGTCTACATATAACATTACATATGTGTACTTTTGAACTCACCGGAGTTTTACAGGTCTTCACGCGTGTGCCCCTACAGATGCACACGCATGTGTACAGTCATGAAGGCAAGTCGAATTTTCTACCAGGGGGCTTTTTCCTGTACAGACGTCAATATGCTAGCGCCTTTGCATTGCTATCGCTGTCCTGCGCTCCTCTCCTAAAATATATAGACACAAATACATGTGTACGCCTGAGAAGAGATGTTTGTGCTCAGCGTGCGTACCCATACATGCAATCAAGCGTGTCTGTGCCCCCCCTAGCACTCACTTGTATATCCTGGGCAAAACCCCCGTTTTTCTTCCGCCATTCCTCATCTCTGTATACATACATGAGAAACGACGTTTTCCACGCTTCTTTCCTTCATGGCAATCGGTTTACTATGCTTGCCCCTGTGTCACAGAAACTACAGGTGGTATATGGGAGATCCGCTTCCTTTGAAAAAAAACCCGCTCTTCCCCTCTCTCCCGCCTCCACCTACCAATTCTACCTCTCCTTTACCCTCGCTGCTTCCCTCTATGGAGCAGCTGCAAGAAGCACAACGCCGTATCGGTTCTCGCTTCAAGCAGCTTCTAAACAGAGCTCTGCAAACTGAATTGCAGAAACTTCGACCGCCGAAACTTTCCGTCGTGCGACCGAATTCTTTCTACCACAACACACCATCTAGCGTGGGCACAGGAGAAGCAGCGGTAGCATTTCCTACGGCAGCACAGACAGCAACGGCAGGCACAGTAGCAGCCGGCACAGTCCCTGCAGCAGCAGTGGGTCACATTTTAGGAGGAGGAATAGCAGACGGGCTGACGGGCGCAACCCGAGGATTATCAAGCGCTGTCTGGCCTGCACGTTTCAGCACGCCAAATACAAGTTCATCCGTTGGTGATGACGCTTGGTTGCCTTTCAGATCGGATAACTCTTCACGCGCTTCCCCAAGTTCTCCTGAAGATCCCACGAAACCCGGTTTCCCTGATGGATACAAAAGTGGGGAACTAGAGGTTCTCGTACCGGCGAAGCTGGTAGATGTGGAGACAATGTCTTTGCTAACCGACTCGGAAGAGGACAGCGACGATGAAGAACCAGGAAACGAAGGGAGACGAGGAGTGGAAAATATCAAGACGACATCGGAAGGGACACAACTGGTGGAAGCAGACTTGCCAGAGAAAAATCTAGAGCGGACACGGGCAGGGATACAAGTGGTGGAAACAGATCTGCCAGCACAAAAAACAGAAAGTTTCACTCCCGAGACTGCTATTTACGAATCGTGGGGCAGCTTACTCAACAAATTAGAAGACGGTGAAGGAGAACCCGACATTGGTGATGGGACAAGTAAGCAAAAGAATGCTGGAGAGTTGGATGTTGGTGCAGGGGCACTACTGGTGGAAACAGATCTGTCAGCACATAAAACAGGAAATTTTCGTCCCGAGACTGCTATTTATGAACCGTGGAGCAACTTCGTCCAAAGAAAAGGCGGTGAAGGAGAATTGGGGATCGGTGATGGTGCAAATAAGCAAAAGAATGCTGAAGAGTTGGAGCCTAGTGCAGGACCGTATTACGAAAAAATCGATGAGGTTTACGTCAAGCGACTCGAGAGGACAAATGTACCTGTACCATTGCCGCGACGGAGGGTGCCTGATCCGCCGGCCCTACCGTTGTTCGACAGACCGTCCTCGGCACCGACAGCGTATTCAAGACAGGACTCCGACCAAGTGCGCTCGGCGCTAAAGAATAAAATCGAGCAGAAGTTGCTCAAACATGCAGTTGAGAAGAGAATGCGGGGACCGCATGTTCTGAAGTACAAGTTGAAAGACATGATCGGCCGCGGTGCCACTCCTGCTCTACCCTACAGCAAACAGGACTCGCAGGGGGATGCAGCACACGAGGGCACGGATAATTCTGTGTCGAAGGCGAGAAGAGTTTTGGAACATTTGAAACATGGTAAAAAACACGCGGAAGTCGGAGATGAATCGAATGTAGCAACAGACGAGGAGGGTAATCTTAGTCGTGTCAAGCGAAAGCTAAAGGGGCTCCGGGTAAAAGATAGTAAAGACGATGACAAAGGGAGCAAGCCAGAGGAAAGGGTATCGGCCGAAGTAGTGGAGAAGGCAGAACGAAAAGCAAGAAAGATCCTGAGACAGAAGCAACATGATGAGCAGCAGCAGAAGTTGGCAGAAGCAGCAGCGGCAGCCTTGGCAGCCGCGACAGCTACAGTTGATAGCTGGAAACTAGATTTGCACAACGTTAAACAAATGGTCAAAGAGAAGCTCATACACGAAGTTGCAGGAGCACAGCAAAAGTGAGAACCAAGTGCTGAAAACGACGCTACAAGAAAAAGCCAAAGAAAAGTCATTCTGAGGCAGGGAGGGGACAGCGGGGAAAAGGTAGTATATTCACTCACCTTAATCATGGAGGGGTTCGAAAACTGATATCTAAAGGTGTGCGCGGACGCATGTATATGCATATATATATAATGTAAGAGAGGCGCAACGGTGATGTGCGTCGAAGCCCATGTATATAAAGATACAAGAGGGAAAGAGTTTAACGAGTGGTCATAAAAAGAGCAAATTTTCGAAGGTCGACTGCAGAATACGGGAGCGTAAACTGCGAAGGGGGAAGTCCAAACGCGGAAGAGTTCTTTTACTCCGTCATTTGGAAATTCATTGTATCTTCAAACGCGTGGAAATTGCTTTTTCTTACGAAGTCTAGGGGCACTGAGTATCAAGGGCACCTGCGCGGTTCGGAGTGTCAGCAACCATTACTTATTTATGAGCAGTTGTTGCGCTACCGAAGTCGCATACATCACGAGTTGGACGAAAACTGACGTGATTCAACCAAGTGTGTCTGCATGAACGGCGCATACGTGTGTACAGATATAACAAAGTAACCTTGCGCTGCAATGTGTCCTCGTTGTTCAAAACTGACCATAAGCGTATCAATCGAGAACCTCCAGCGGACAGCGCGACAGGGGAACAGTGGGTTTCGCTCCTAGCAATGAGTCGTAGGGTGCTTCTGAAACCGTAGGATTCAGTCCCCAGGCGACACGTCTATCCCGCATTTGTATGCGCGGGTATGCACCTGTTGCTAAAGGATATAGCTATATAGAGATATGGACAATCACACATTTATAAACGTATAGGTTTACGGGTTTCATGGAACAACATGAAATATTATCTATATCCATGCATGTACCATAAGTGGCCACTATTTGCAGTTACGAGTGGAAAACTCTGCGCAGCTGCCGTAGAAAGACGGAAGGTCTTGTACAAACTTTGGGCTCGGATTGTAGTCGTTATCGTTGGTGCTTGCATCTACCTCGTAGACGCGGCCTCTGTGCAAGTCCAGCCAAAGATCCACGCATATCACACCACCTCACTTTGTTTTGTTCACACTAAACGGCTCAGGTGGTAATTTTCCAAAACTTTCGATGAGTCAAGAACAACTTTAATAGAACAAATCCGCCACCAGGAACACCACCACTATTACTTGGAGTCACGTTTGCACATATATACATATATATACATCCGTACATACAGATATACAACGTATCTATATTCGTTACGGACGTTGAATACAGAGACGCATTTCATATGCATCAAGCCTTTATATCTACATATTCACGCGTGTGTATTCACGCGGTCCAACACATATGGTGAGTGCTTATTGCTTCCTACGCGCCCATACGCACACGCATACATCCATTCAAATACACTTAAAACTATATTTTCAAATACATAGCGATTTACACATGGGTATACAAGCAAGTGAAAGACGCAGAGATATTTCTCCGGCGCTCCAGAACACAAGCTTATCGATTAGCCTTGTACAGTGTAGCCGGTTGCGCTCAATCGCAGAGGTTTGCAGATAAAGGTCAGTAATTTGGCTGCTTTACATTTTCCAGCGGCGCTGCGGCATATTACCATGTAACTGCACACACGCGCCACGTGTCCGTACCTTCCCGTACAAAACTCACACACTAACATCACGCATACTTGTACTTTTGTAGCAAAATTGTGTTTCAGTCACGCACCACAGATATGTTTGTGTCACGGGTTATAACAGGGACAAAAGATATATCATGTCTGGCGTGGTCAATTGACGTAACAATGTGTACACCACCCACCTTTACCGCCCGTTAATGCCTCACAAATAAGTACAACTGTCATCAGACGTAGAACACAGCCGTATTTTGAGGGGACGACTGAGGCAGAATTACAGAGGATGAAGTGCCTACAAAATCGGAAAGTCCTCGCGATGAGAAGTGCAAACACCTAGTCACTCTCCTGTGCATGGAGCCATACTTAAAACATCACTTTTGCATGTGTTCGTGTGGTTCGTGCACAAAGCTAAAGCGCTACGAGGCTTCCTGCAGGTTTCGCCGTACGAAAAATGCAGGTGTGAGCGCAGCCGTCGTCTACCATCAGCACAGTCTTTACGTATCAGTTGAGCTAAGACACAAGCATGCGAATTCCATGAGGGGACGAGGACGGTTTTGTTCTGTGCCGTCCCCTATGTAACGCGCACGCACCACTTACAAGGCCGACGAGTCACCGCAGAACACGAAGACACAGTTGCAGTCGAGGAAAAAGATGTCTCGCATTTGCAGTGCGGAAGAAAGCGCTGTTGCCGAAGTCCCGTTGTAACAGAGACACGTCAGCTGTTGATTCTGTGTGCGACTGGTACGTGACCAGGAGCAGCGGAAAGTTACATTGTTCGTCGTGCAGAACTTTTCCGGATAGAAGCAGTTGTCCATCTAGCATTTAAAGAAGTCTGCGTAGTGCTTAGGTTGATCCCTGGTAGCGATATACGGAGGTTACGGCTGAAAAGTGCAGAAGTACGTCTCGTTTTACTCGTTGTACGCTGACACGGAAATAAAGAATGCAACTACCCATGTCCAACCCTCTCCGCCTGCAGGCGAACTCTGTGCTGCTGGTGTTGTTCTGCACGAGACGCTGGCGCGTTACCTCAGTACCCGTGTAGATGACAAGGAAAAGAACGCTGTAAAAGCGTTCAAAGTTGGTATACCAGCACATATCACTTGTTCCTTCCTTTTTATTTCTGGCTTTACTATGTTACTGCTAGTATGTGTGGACAAGGGTCTTGCTCGCAAGCACTAACTGTGAAGGCTACAGCTGTTGAAATAATGGTGCCTGTGATAACAGCACACACAACAGTAATGACGGTAGCACTGCTGTGTAATTTCACCATCGAGAGGTACACGTTCTGCGTCATATGGTACTGCTCGTGATATTAGCGGATAACCGCAAATGTAAGCATATACGTGGTGATGCTGAAAGCATGAGCATCACGCAGCTGGCTACCGGAAGTTATACTCCATCGAAGCTCCTGCACTACATGAAGACCTATGCTTAGTTTTAGAAATTCAACGCACGTCCTTGCTTCAAAGCGTAATCCTTGTTTCAATTATTGAAACAGCCGGCCTCGCTGACTGTTGATATAACGCTGTTGACTGATTCGTGTGTCTCTGCTCTCTTTAGAATGACAACATTGATGTTGAACAGGGAAAACTTGGCCGGTTTTGTAGCGTTCCCGAAGGTATTACTATGTTGTCAGTAGTGCGATGTGTAAACGTCCTCGTGAGCATGCCGCTCTGTTCTACCTTTCTGTTGTTGCGATGTCCCACGTCTTCACTCTGTATGCTCGCAAAGGTACAGTACGGGCATCTCGGGAGCTACACTAACAACATTCCTCAGCGTCAGTATTTACGAAATGAGATGCCTTGGGAATTCGTCTCGATAGTGGAAAGATGAGTTTCAGTGTTCCCTTCGGGAAAACCTTGATACATCTACGTCGTGACGGTTGACGTGGAGCCACAATTACCACGGAAACCCTTGTTATACAACGAAAGGCTGCTTGATTTAGCTAGACACCCTGGCCTGAGTTCCCCCGTGTCTATTCCGAAGCTGTTGAGATCCATCAGAAATCCCGTCGCACACACTTACTCGTGGGATACGTGGGAGGCCACGGTTGTCCTTGACTTTGAACACTGTCACGCAGACGGAGCAGGTCCGGTAGCGTTACGCGCGCACAATGCACGCATGACGTGTACATCTATACATGTATATATAAATATATATATATATATGTACGTGCCATGTATATCTACGTGCATAATCCCAATACTTTATATAAAGGCTGTAGATTCTTTATATATATATATATACACACACAATATACGTACATATACATATGTATATCTATGAATGAAGGCAGAACTTTCTTCAACGTCTGGAAACAGCATTTACGTAACAAATCCGTAGCTGTTGCACGTCGCAAGTTCTTGTACCAGAGGTCCAAACAACACCTGAGAAACCAACTCAGCCGCTCCACCTCCCGTGGTTCCGGTCCTCGGAAGGTTGAGCCATGACAACTTTTCAGTTGTCACGTAAGAACAAACTAGGGCTCTTCGCACGAAATCTTTAAACAGTGTCTTCGGTGTTTGACAATGAGTCGACAATCCGCCCTTGTTAAACATCAGTGGCATTTGGAGAGTACTGAAACAAAAAGTGATTAGGTAGTTCTGTGGAAGCACTGAAACGAGAGTGATAGCACACGAGTAAGCAAAGAGAATATGTTTTGCCGAATGGAAGCGCAAGTTCCAGTAGCAGAAGGCCACCGTATTCACGAATTGTTTTCAAGATGTTGTTTTCAGATTCGCGCCAGTTTATTTTGAAACTGGGTGCAACCGTCTTCTTCTCTAGCAGTCGCCCCTCAGCTTCTGCGTGATTAAACGCAGTTGCCGCTGCCAGCACTCTCTCCACATTCCACCACAAAACAGCATTTACTACTCTCCCGCCCTTCATCTCCAATCGCTTCTTCTGAACACTCCGTCTCCGCTTATTTCGTCCTCTCTCCGCTGAGCTATGAAGCCATGTTTATCAACTAATTTCAACGGCATCTGATTCGCATATTAGTTCAACCGAACGCGCTATCGCCCCTCGCCCGCGCCCCCTGCTGATGCCTACGACTCCGCACATTGTAACGCGTGAAGTACTGGATTTTCAAATACTAGTTCAACGTCTACAGTAGAAGCTATTCTGTGCTGACAACGAACGTCTTCCCCGCAACGCGCGAAACCGCCTATTTTACTTTACAGGTCACTCTTACCCCGGATATCTCAAAAGACCGCTTATGCCACTATTACACGCAGTTTCTGCTTATAAATCTGGTCGCGTTTTTCACTTGTGTCTGCCTTAGAAGAAGGGGATGCGTTCCTCTTTCGCCGAAGAAGTGAAACATAATGTTGTGTGGCGCTAAGGTTAGGTATCAGCCCATATTAACACAAATGAGAGCACGCCATAGCCTGGCTTTCTGCCTGGCTTCCTGCAGAGCTACAGGAGCTTTGTGAGACGACACTTTTAAAGATAGAAATGCGCGGTACGCGGCGGATGTGAAATGTGACATTGCAGTTCAAGCTCCTCCAAACGGCATGCATCGATAAATGCTTCGCGATGCCTAGGAGAGTGGGCGTCCTGCTTGAATTACGGTCCTTCTCTGGTAAAGAATGTCAACTCACGTCAGATACAGGGGGGGTGTCCTGCGCGTCTCGAATGCCTAAAAATGTGCACCGCGCTGATAAAGAAAGGAAGTTTTGCTTTTGGTGTGCTCGAAGGGAGACAACATCTTATCCTTTAGAACTCATGCCAGAACATTTAGTTGTGGCAACGAGGAGAAAATCACGTGGCGTTTACAACGTATGGCAGAACTGCCAGTTATGAAAAAGAGTCCTTCGGGCCTTAATGCTTATATCAATGTCGCAGAAATTCAAGCTCTATACAGTTGTTAAGCGCGACGCATCAAAGCTTGGTGAATATTTTCGAAACGTTCATTATATGAGAGCAAAATATTTCTCAGAAGCAACTCGATGTGGCGGGCAAAACGACCCTGTGAAGAGTCTCAACGGGCGAAAAGCCATGCGGAAATGGAAAGGACAGAAAGGTTTTGTCACGCGCTGGGCATACAAGGCTGTGATACTAGAAAAGACAATTTTGAATTACCGGGTGCACACAACTCAACAAGACGTTCACAAAATGTGGTACACATATTCACAGAAACCGCAGGTGGGGGAAAAGTGCACTGAGGCGTGCGTGCAGAAAACCAGACATCCGTTTCCGTTTGCCAACCGTCGGATGTGTAGATACGCCTCAGAAAGAAAACCTTGAGTTTTTGCGGGCCTTTGCACAAATTTGAATATCAACGTCCCGTCAGTTTCGCGAACGTGCGTGTGTAAAGAGAAACAACACACTGGTACCTACAGACACGAGGTGAAACTAGTGAAACGGCAGACTTAAATCGAGTGTCTCTCAACGAACGAACTGCCAGTGACAGACTCCGTCAAAACGTGTGTCTGACCCAGAAAGCAGTACCGCGCAAGCGTTTGAAGAATTGCCTATGCATGACACAAACATAGCAAATCTAGAGGACATACTAGCACCGTGCAGTCATCTAGAGAATATATTTGCACAGGTCAGCGTGGCGCATAAGAGGCTGCAGACGTTCTTCCACCAGTGCCTTCGTGATCACAACTTCTGCAGGAAAAAAAGAGACACACTCACTCAAAGCGGAATGGGAGAGCCTTTTTGTGCAACTGTTCTTCAAAAGCAGTGGAGAGAAAATACGATACAGCAAAGACCGCGCTTCGTATCCCTTCTGCATCTGTCACTGGCACGTGAAAGAAAAAATTCCCCTTAGCGCCGTCCCGTCCTCTTTCCACGTTGTCCACGACAAGCGTTTGATACATCGTACGAATGCCAAAAGAGTCGACAGTAAATCCTCCTTAACTTTCTTTCCTTCGAAAAAAAAAGAAAAGACAACATCTTCCCTCACGCAGTCGTACTGCTTCCCCCACCCCCACAGAAGCCAAGATAAAATCGACCGCCCTTTAGTGCGCAAGCACACCTGCTTCCTTGAACAGCAGTCCGTCTCATGTAGACGAAGACTACAGCATTACATCGAATACCTCGAGCAGACTCGCGACAGAACAGAGGCTATGAAGTAGCGCAGCGTGAAGCGGACAATCTTTGATTGCAACTAATCTACACAAACCCTACGCAGTTTCTCCTCCAAACACCAGGAAGCAGACACACATTTCCTGTGTGCACTCGTGTGAGTACACTCGTGCCTCCCTACATGCATGGACACCCGTTTACGAAAGTTTACGCACGTGCAGGTTCTCTACACCTGTCTCTGTCTCCGTCTCTCCCTAGGGAGTTCGCAATGACTCCACCTCACGTTAACAGCTATTTGTGGGAGGCAGGCCGTACACCAGCATGAATGCCCAAGCGCTCTTGCGCCATCTCGTCGCCTTGGTCCTCAGCAGCAGACATTTACCTCCGTCTACTCACACGTAAACATCTGTGCGTCCACGCATACGGAGACCTACACCTGCGGAAGCCCCGCCAGATCTCGTTGTGCGTGTATGTCCAGGTGGAAGGCGCACGTCTTTACAGGCACGGGGACATCAGAACTTGAAGTCCAATACGACTTTGCAGGGACGACGCATACATTTACGCTCCGTTTGGCGTTTCTCCTACACACCTGCTACAGACCTATGCACGTCTATGTGCTACACATGCAGTTCCTAACACGCCGCGATGACGCAGTATCGCGACGTGTGCGATAAATATCTATATACACAGAAACACACGCACGAACAAGGAAAGCATATATACGTCCAGGTGTCCACGCTGCCACAGCGAAATGCGCTGTGCTCCGCCTCTTTCAGCGCTGCGAGTATGCGTCTTCTCTGCCTCCCGCGTTTAGTTGAAACAGTGGCTCCCAGTGCAAGTGACGCAGAAAGCAGCTAGTAACGAATGTCTTTCTTCGTATAATCACAGAGCGTGTGTGCCAAGGTATGTACTATCGTGTAGCGCAAAAAGTAGCACGTCTCCACACAGGTGATGCAACACACAGATGGCCCCTTTACATACTCTGCATACAACTCCGTAGACGCACCCACACACGTATACACACATATACATGTATACACGTACACACACATACATGCATATATATGTGCATATTCAGATGTATACATACACAAATGTGTACGCATTTTCAACATGCGCATTCATATATATGCACACGTATATATATATATATATATCTTTACATGTGTGTGCATCTATACATACATATGTACAAGCACATACATATGGACACACGCATATTCTCATTTGGAGACCTAGACTGAGATAAGTACGAAGATGAGAGATCTTTTTTGCACACCCCTGCCATTGGCGTTGATGCCGAGGGAAGCGCGGAATTTCACCTGCAGGCGCGTAAAGAGAAAGACCTAAATTAGAGAGCTTTCACTTTGTGTCTCTCTCTGTCTATTGTGGGGTGATTCATCAAACAACGCGCTGACATAAAGACAAAGGAGAATAAAGTACCTTGGCCTTTCAGTCGATGCGCAGCAAATTTCGTGTCCTCCAGGACCTTCGCCAGCACCGTCTTCAAACGCCGGGCCCCGACATTTGCATTCACTGTGCACAGCAGTGGTGTACATACACCGTAAAACTACACCCCCTGAGTAACTACATATATATATATATATACACAAATACGTACATACATGCATACTTAAGTACACGCATACATACACACCTAACCACATCCGAATATACGCACAGACAGTTATACTACCAGGACTTGAACAGGGACACGCACACATATATATGTATATGCTTACGTGCTTCTATATATACACACTGACGGACGAAGAGAGAAAGACAGATACATCAATAGACCAATACGGCGAGGAATGTCTAGGAATGAAAGTGAGTTCAGCTACGCCCTCTGAAATGCCTCGCGAGGTCAATCGCGCAGGAAACGCGTAAATTATATACGTCTACACAAAAATCCACGCCCCAGGACGACGCCTATGGCGCGTCAAGGAATTCAGTCGAACCGATTTACACAGCTGTGGGGAAGAAGGAAGCCTCAAGCTCGATAGACGGCCACAAACACATACACTTCCCATACACCGCACACAGGGAGTCCGCAAGTGGCGTCCACGTCGCTGCACTACACTGCTGCCATTGTAGCGAACTAAGAAGACACGCAGGTATCTTTAACCCTCCCAGAAGCGAGTCGTCTGCATCAAACGCTGTCTACGAGTGTGCTCATCAGCAAGAAAAAAGGAGGACGAGGAGAGACGCTGTCGCATGCCAAGCAGCCTCTGTGCCAAGCAGCCTCTGTGCCACACGCGGATCAAATCGCTCGGCCCGCGCGGCAGCAGATCGACAAGGCGCGCCGCGTCGCTCACGCCTCGAAGAAATTTCGTAAACAAAAATCATCTCCAGCGTGTGCTGCTCAACTAGTATAACGTCATTCCACTTCTACACATGGAGGAGCGGAACCCAGCGGTACGTACACCTCGGCACGACCTATGTCTACACCCATACGTACGTACGTACGTGCGCATATATATACATGTGCATAGGTAAATATACATGAATAAGCATATATACACATACAGAGAGAGCGACAGACACACACACTGATATAGAGATGGACAGAGAGATACAGATAGAGAGGCAGAGGAAAGTGTGAATCGTCAGGATGTCTGCACCAGCGGCGCAGATGGACAGCGATATATACTCAGGCATGTGCCACTCCTTCGGCTTATCTAAATGTTGGTACGTACACAGAGCTATACTTATTTGACACCGGTGTGGAATACGTCCCCACCACCCCACGTGTGAATATATCAGATTTTGACGTCTCTACATATCAAATGGAAACAGTTACTTAAGCGTTCACGTAGTTCCTCAACAGCAGTCCCCTTCTATACAACACACGCCACCTACAGGAAGAGCGTACACCTATATGTATGTTTCTACGCATATGGCTGTGTCTCTTCTCCTCACAGATACAAAACCTCTTCCCTGTTTCTCGCTCTCTGTCTCTCTCTCACTCTATGTAGACATAAAAAATATATGCGGATGTGTGCGGAATTATATGAGACACGTATCTACGATTGGATACCCACAAAAAGTGAGACACAGACAGGTTCAGACGACGAAAACTTTCAGAAGATGGGGTTGTGGCGCATATATATATATATGTTCTTTCCTGGAATACGCAGAGGTAATGTATATGTACGTATTATCAAAGAAAAAGTCAACAGACGCGCGCAAAGATGAATTTCGCCACGGAGAGGGAGGCAAAAGATGCTCGCAGAACAAACAGCGTATACAGCTGACGCACTGGTGTTGAGGTGGAAGGCGACGCGGGCAACTTCTCGGATGCCGTCGTCTCTGAAGACGAGCTTCACGCCCTCCTGCAATTGCAGCAGCAAGGAAGCAGCAGAGGCTGCAGGGCCGCAGCCATTGTAGCAGCAGGAAACGCGTCGCTGTCGGTGCGAGAAACACTAGCAGGGACCATGGCGGCGCAAGGCCAGTAGCGGCGGAAAAAGGAGCAGGACAGCAGCAGCAAATGCAACACTTCCTACAGGAGGAGCGAGAAATGCCGCCGCAGGCACGGCGTGAGCAGCCGAGACGGCAGCGGCAGCACCGGCACGTGCAGGGTCACTTGAACAGCAGCAGCGGCGGGGACACAAGAAAGACGGCAACAATGTCTGCAGCAAAGAAAGCAGCAGCAGCAGCACACGTCGTCAACGCCGCGGCAAGAAACCGTTCGACAGGAGGAACGGCGAGAAAAGAAGTCGCCGCGCAGCAGCTGCCAGAGCAGCAGCGCCGGCAGCTGCAGGCGGAGTAGCCTGTGTAACATCCGCCTCAACAGCAGGCCTCCCGCCATGAGCAGCAACAAAACGACGAGCAGAACTGCCCCCTGCTGAACCATAGCTGAACTACGGTTCAGCTGGCAAGAAGACTGCTGCTCCTGCTGCAAGCATTCCCGCCATGAAATCTTCTCCCTCCTGTTTTTGCTCTCCACAGCGGTGTGCTGGTGCTGTCCGTTCTGCCACTATTCCTTCGAAACGTATGACTACTCCTAGCACGGGTACACACACAAGTTTATAACTACTGCAGAAGGGCTGCCAAAAGTTACGTCGCTGTCGTTTTCGGTGTAACTACACCCCCCTTCATTACTCTTATTAATCCGTTATTACCAATTTTGCATGACACACATACACACACTCCTGCAATGTTATATAATCCCCCTAGCCCTACTATCCATACACATATATACATATGTATGCGTCCGTTTCACCGGTAATACTAGTGATACACATATAACTAACATTCCCAAGATACTACAATTTCCATAATGCCGTTACTTCAAATGTACACACACATATGTGTATGTTTTACTGTTAACGCTAATCCCCCTAGTCCGACTATGCATACACATATATATACATACATATACATATATGCGTACATTTTACTGCTAAGACTAGTAACACCCATATTCCGGGGATTCCCGCAGTCTCAGAATCTTCACAATGCTATTGTTTCTGAAGTATACACACATACGTACATTTTACTAGTAATACGAGTCCCCGTAGTCCTCCTATCTACACACACATATGTACACGGCAGTGGTAATACTACCAAAATACATGTATGGCTAATATTCCCAGAATAGTGGAATTTTCGTGCTGCTATTAATTCGAAGTATTCCTGTAGCAGCTGACTCATTGGCCCTCAGGAGGAAAGATATCGCAGCTCCTACTCTCCCTATCACCCCCACTACCCCGACTTCCAATACTTCTCCTCCTCCTCCGCTACTGCTGCTACTACTATTGCAACAAAACGTGTGCTACTCTCGCCAATGCAGTACTACAAGAAATACTACAACATTACCACGAATCCTACTTCCACTACTATTCTACTACTACGACGACGACACGACTACTACTACTAGTAAGTACAACACGAGTATATTAGTATTGCTACTATCCCTATTACTACGACTCTTAGCAGCACTCCTACAATCATTACCACGAGTGAAACGCTACTACCAGTACTCCTACATATACTACTATTACTACTACTATTACTACTATCACTTCTACTACGAAGTACAATAGGCGTACTACTACTACTACTACGACTAATACTACTACTACTGCTACTACGACTACTACCTGTGCTACTACTGCAATTACTCTTATTAGTCGGACTCTAAGTAGTACTAGTACAATCACTACCACGACTGCAACGCTACTGCTACTACACCTACATATACTACTACATATACTACTACATATACTACTACTACTACAAAGTACAAAAGGCGTACCACTACTACTACTACGACTACTACTACTACGACTACTAGGTCCGCCACTACTGCAATTACCCTTATTACACCGACTCTTAGTAGTACTAGTCCACATCCTACCGGTCGTTCACTACTCGTAGGAGTATTCCTACAAGAGTACTCCTATAATATTACTGTTACTACTATTCTACTCCTACAAAACATCTCCTACAATACTACTACTATTATTCTTCGTAGTCGCACGAGCCTCGTAACAGCAACTACCACCGCGCGTAGTAGTATCCAAGATTGCTGCTGCAACATGTGAAGACGTCGTTGCGAAGGGGAGAAGCCAACGTACTTTCGTCAACCTGTCATTCCTGAGTTTCTGCTACTTTCTCTTGGGACCGCTGCCTTCGCATCACATTCCCCGCTCGTCTACAAAAAAAGTGCCTCTTCTCTCCCTTGGGAAGTTGCTGCTCTTCTACAACGCCTTCGTATTCAGCTGCGGTTGCAACCACACGCGAACGACCCGAACTTCGCTGGTGCGAAGTTCTGCCGCGAGCTCTTCTCCTGTAAATGGCAGTCTTCCCTTCCACGGGACTGTTGCTGCTACTTCTAGGAAGAAGCACGCGAGTACTTTATACCCACTACCACTCTACACACGGCAATATATTACCATACTGTTAAGCACACACTACTACTACTACTAGTGATACATCTCCGTACCAGTAGTAGCAGCATATCTACGTAGTAGTAGGGGCTATTGCAGCAGTATTAGGAGTGACATATCTACGTAGTAGTAGTAGTAGTGATAGTAGCACACCAACGTAACAGCAGGAGCGACAGTAGTAGTGATAGTAGCACACCAACGTAGCAGCAGGAGTGATAGTAGTAGTAGTAGGGGTAGTAGTAGGGCTGATCGTAGTAATAGTAGTAGAAATAGTGGTAGTAGTGGTAACACATCTCTCTAGTAGTATTGCTGCTGCGCGTTTCCGTCGTTGTAGTCTGGCGCCTATTTTCTCTGATACGTGGGAGTTTCTGCTGAGAACCGGCACTTGCTGGAGAAATATCTGCGGCTCCGCGCTGCTGTCTCGTCTTGTTCGGGCTGCCTGCCTCTGTCTCTGTCTTTCTGTCACTTTCGTGGAGAAATCTTCGCAGAAGCCAACACGTCCCTTTCTACGCATGCGTTTTCCACCACCTCCGCGCTATCCCCGCCATCCCCAGACAAGTGCGTCCCACCACTCCTGGGGGGGGCTGTCACTGCTCGCTTGCATGCCGAAAAAAGCGTCCCCATATATTTCCTTACAACGTAGACGTCTGTTTTGCTGCTCACTACCTGCATGCGTCTCGGCCCGCCTGCAGAACGTGCTGCCACATTTACGGCTACAGAGCCACCCGTGCCCCCTTCTTCGCGGCTCTGCAGAGAAGGGACGTCTATACTGCGCATGCACGAATCTGTATCTCTAAACATAGACACATGTTATACAACTGCACGCGTATACATACATACACACAGACATATATATATACACACACGAGAGGCATGCATGTACATTTCCATTTCCCTACATATATATACATACAGATAGATAGATAAACAGATAGAGACAATCTATGCGGATGCGTTTACCTATCTCTATATATGTATATAGATCCATAGAGAGATACATAAAAAGAGAGAGAGATACTCTAATGCACGCACACCTGTATGTATGTATATACGTGTGTACGCGGTACAAACGCATGCAGACTCACGTATATATATATATATATATCGTACGTGCGTACAAATGCATGCACACTCATGTATATATATACATATATATGTACATACGCTCCTATACATGTGTGTATAGGTAGAAGAGAGCCACACAGACAATGAAGAAGAAGAATTTATGAATTTTAGTAACAAAGAATAGAGAAGCATAAACTCCTTCGGAAGAAGAGGCGGCAGCGCTTGAATAGGTCACCTGCTGCTGATTCTCTTTCTGCTGCACAACAGCTCCTGCAGCAGCTGCAGGTGGAGTCCGCTCGTCTACGCCACCTACCGTCGCTAGAAGTGCTTCCTGCTGCACCAGCAGGTTGTACTCTGTCTCTGTAGAGAGGAAGCATCAGCAGCACCGAAGCCACACCACAAAAACGCGAAGCAAAGCTTCCAGCCGCAGCGGCAGGGCGGCAGCAAAAACCGGCAGCAGCCGCAGCGCACCGCAACCGCAGTAGCAGCAGCACCAGCCCAGGAACTGCAGCAGCAGTATCACAAAGGAAGCAGCAGTATCACAGAGGCAGCAGCAGCAGCAGCACAGCAACAGCAGCACAACAGCAGCAGCAGTAGCGCAGGAACAACAGCGGCAGCAGTCCACCACCAGTAGCAGCAGCGTAGGAATAGCAGTCCAGCAACAGCAGCAGCAGCACAGCAACAGCAGCAGTATTCAGAGGCAGCAGCAGCAGCAGCACAGCAACAGCAGCAGCAGCACAGCAACAGCAGCAGCAGCACAACAACAGCAGCAGCAGCACAACAACAGCAGCAGTATCACAGAGGCAGCAACAGCACAGCTACAGCAGCAGCTCAACAACAGCAGCGACAGCAGGAGCAAGACAGCCCAGCAGCAGCAGCACAACAGCAGCAGTATCACAGAGGCAGCAACAGCACAGCGACGGCAGCAGTGTCACGGAGGTAGCAACAGCAGCAGCACAGCAACAGCAGTAGTATCACAGAGGCAGCAACAGCAGCAGCAGCCGCCGCAACGCAAGAGCAACAGTACACCAGCAGCAGCAGCAGCAACAGCAGCAGCACAGCAACGGCAGTACACCAACGGCAGCAGCAGCAGCACAGCAACAGCAGTACACCAACGGCAGCAGCAGCAGCCGCAGCAACGCAACAGCAGCAGCAGCAGACCATCAACAATAGCAGCGCAGGAACAGCAACAGCAGCAGTCCCGCAACAGCAGCACCACAGCAAGTGCAGGCACAACAGCACAGCAACAGCGGCAGCGCACCTCTCCCGAAGCAGTCCCGCAAAAGGAGCCTCCGGGTGCAGAAAAAGAAGCAGCAGCGGGCACGAAGAGCAGCAGCAGCAGAGAGCTGACCAGTTAGTATTTGATAGAAATCTTCTTCAGTGAGTGGCTTTAAGTCGCACCGCACCGGCAGACGACCCTGTGGAGACCAAAGAAGAGAGAAAACAGAGAGAAGAGCAGACGGGGAAGAATCCCAGTCCTATTTCTATACATACATCACAATGTCTAACAGGAGTCGCAGGAGCCACACGTATATATTTCAAGTTACCTAAGAGTCGTACTTCAGCAAGAATTACGAGGAGTGACTCGCAGACGGACGCATGCACATGCAAATATATCTATATATATATGTATGCATAGATGCCCACACGCATGTATACCTGTGTATACATATGTAAGGCGTACACATATAAGAATGTGCGACAGCAGCCACACATGTATATCTTATCTACCAGTTGTACTTCAGTAAAAATTACCCAAAGCGGCTTAAAGACGGTCGCGTGCACATACAAATATATATATATATATGTAGATGGACACAGTCATCTATATTTACGTATCTAGTTACATACTTGTATGAAGGAAAACGTTCACGCCTGTTTGTGACCGGAATTTGTTCTACAAGACGCACGTACTTCCTCTGACATTGACAGACGCAGGCAGACGTAGAAGGGGACACAATTTAGCAGCCGGGTGGTCGCTTCTCAGTATTTTCGCGTGGACCTTCTTTGCCTGGTACATGTCCGAAGGCTCGAGCATCTTATGTGAAAATACATACACACATATAAGACAGACGCAGACGGAGAGAAGGACAGAGCGGGAGGGCAGTCCAGATATGAGGGAAGATATAATTTTGCATGCCCAAGTCGTCCAGGTGGCCGACCCATACACACAGGTACTCCCGCATTCAATATATATACATACGTAGAGAGATATTGATAGGTACACACATATACATGTATATACAGATGTGTATATGGAGATGAATAAACAGATATGAATAGACAGAACTTTGCACGTGGTTGGTGGCTGTCCACAAGATCTCTTTGCTGTCACCTGCAAGTTGCTTATCAACTGTTAGCCAGAAGCTAGGAATATTATATGCATACACACGTATGTACACACATATATATATATATATGTATACACACATACATATATAGAGAGATAGATATAGAGAGATAGATACATGAATAGACAGATATACGACTGCGTTGCATTCATACATATATATATATATATATATGTATCCATATATGGATATCTAGCTATATCCATCTGTATATATATGTATGCTTGCGTAGTAGCGGTTTAGGCGGGGGACCAGGTGCACAGGGGGGTGTAAATTCTTTGTACTCATGGGGGTGAGGAGACTCGCGTATATCGCAATCCCCTCTCCTGCAGATGGACGAACAGACGAAAGACTCGCAGAAACGCATGCAATCACATATATATATATTCCTAGACATGTGCAGAGAGAGGGGGAGAAAAGCAGCAGAGGTGGCTCACCGCACGGGTTTCTTAAACGATGGAAAGTAGGCGAGATTGCCTCAGGCGTCTTTCTGTGAAGCGAAGCAAAGTAGACACCGCTGTATGAGGCGGGGGACAGTCCTATACGCGTGTCTAGACACAGACACAGACGCACGTGTGTGTGCGTGTGCGTCGAGGAGAAGGTGACGCCGCTCGGTGAAACGCAGGAAGTCGCACGGCAAGGCAACACACGTCGACTCAACTCTTCCGCTTTAAAAAAAAGAAAGAAATGAGACACGTGTGTGTACATATGTGTGTCTATATGTATGTGCATGAATATGTATATATATATGTGCATGTATGTGTGTATGTAGGTACATACGTACGTATTCATGTATGTATGACCCTATGTGCATATATGTATATGTATGTATATGTATGCGTGTGTGTGTATGTATGTGTATGTATATGTATGTATATGTATGTATATGTATGTATATATGTATGTACATGTGTATGTATATGTATGCAGATGTATGTAGATGTATGTAGATGTATGTATGTATGTATGCATGTATGTATGTATGTATGTATGCGTATGTATATGTATGTATATATATGTAGATGTATGTATATGTATGTATGTATGTACATGTGTATGTATATGTATGCAGATGTATGTATGTATACGTATGTATACGTATGTATATGTATGTATATGTGTGTATATGTATGTAGATGTATGTATACGTATGTATGTATGTATGTAGATGTATTTATGTATGTATGCATGTATGTATGTATGTATGCGTATGTATATGTATGTATAGATATGTAGATGTATGTATGTATGTATGCATGTATGTATGTATGTATGCATGTATGTATGTATGTATGCGTATGTATATGTATGTATAGATATGTAGATGTATGTATGTGTATGTATGTATGTATACGTATGTATACGTATGTATATGTATGTCTATGTGTGTATATGTATGTATATGTATGTGTATACATGTAATATATATGTGTGTGTACGTACTATGTATGCATGTATGTGTATGTATTTGTATGTATATGTATGTATATGCATGTATACGTCTGTAGATGTATATATGTACATGTATGCGTGTATGTAGGTACATATGTGTGTATGTATTTTATGTATATATGTATGTATGTACGTACTTACGTGTACGCGTGTGTATGCATATGTATGTACATGTATGTATATCCATGTATATGTATGGATATGTATGTATATCTATGTATGCCCATGTGTATTTATGTATATGTATGTGTACATATGTATATGTATGGATATGTATGTGACGCGGCCGTGAAGCAGCAGCAGCAGACTCCACGCAGGGAGGACGCACCTGCAGCTCTGGGATGATGTCCGACGGTTTGCAAGCGAGAAACGACCCTGCAATCATTGCAGCAGTAAAGGCAGCAGCAGAGGAATATCCAAACCCCTCATCACATATATATACACATATGTGTATATGGACGCAGCGCGCTTTCGTCCTCTATCTCGCCCTATCTCTCCCTCTGTAAATACACCCATATATATACATACATATATACACACACACATGTATGTATGTAAACGCAGCGCTCCTTTCTCTCTATTCTTCGCTTTGCATACATACATATATACATACATATATATATATATATATATATATATATGAGGCATTCTCTCTTACTCTCTCTCTGTACATATATATATATATATTCACAGTTACATACGTGTATAAATGCAGGGTTGTCCCTGTCTCTCTCTGCCCCTGTACCGATGCGTATATATATATATATATAAAAGCGGGTCGCTCTCTTTCGTCCTCTCTCTGCCTCTGTATATACACATACATATATAACGTATATCTATATATGTTTACATAAAAGGGCAGCTTTCTATCTCTATCTCTCTGTGGCTCCCTGTATATATGTCTAGAAACGCTGCGCTCTATATTCCTCCACCTCATCTTCTGTCTACACATATATATATACGTGTCGCTGCCTTTCTCTTTTTCTTTCTCTCTCTCTATATATAAGGTATATAAACGCAGCACACGCTTTTCCCCTATCCCGCTCTATCTCTCCGTCTGTATATACATATATATATATATATAGCACATATGTGTATAGACGCAGCGCGTTTTTCTATCTGAGTCTCTGTTCGTTTGTATCGATATATATATGAAGAGAATGACAGAGGGAGACGCAATACCCTCCTTTTCTCTCTCCCTGTCTCTGTAGAAGTGTGCATGCACGATCACACGTGTTTAAACGCGGGGCCCCTTCTCTCTCTCCCTGTGTGCCTACGTACAAACATATACATACATATGTATATAGACACAGGACTCTTTCTGTATATATAGGCATGTGTATAGACGCAGGACTCTCTCTCTTTCTCTCTCTCTCTATATATATATGTGTATAGAAACAGGATTCCCTCTCTCTATATATATATATATGTGTATAGAAACAGGATTCTCTCTCTCTCTCTATATATATATATAAATATATATATGTATATATATGTATATAGGCGCAGGACTCTCTCTGCATATATATATATATATACATATGTGTATAGACACAGGACTCTCTCTGTATATATGTACGTGTATAGACACAGGACTCTCTTTCTCTGTATATATATATACATGTATGTATATATATATATGTATATAGACGCAGGACTCTCTCTGTATATATATATATATACGTGTGTAGATACAGGACTCCCTCTCTTTCTCTGTATACATGTATATATATATATATATATGTATATGTGTATAGACACAGGACTGTCTCTCTTTCTGTGTATAGATACATATGTCTATGCGTGTAGAGGAGATGCAGCGGTCCTGTTTTCCTTATCTTTTCTCCGCCTCCTCGCGTTCTGTGTCAGTCACCCCCATGCATGCATCTCTGTATACACACCTATATATACCTATATATACCTACGTACACCTATATACACCTATATATACCTATATACACCTATATATACCTATATACACCTATGTATACCTATATACACCTATGTATACCTATATACAGCTATGTACGGCTATATACAACTATATACAGCTATATACACCTATGTATACCTATATACAGCTATGTACGGCTATCTCTTTCTGTCCTTTCCTTCCATCCCTCTCGCTCTCCTCTTCCTTCATCCTTCACATGCACACATGTGTAAATCCTCTGGTACATGCACAGCAGCTGCGTGTGTGTACCCCAACAAAAAGTCCCCAAGAATGAAACCCCACACACAGACAGACACACATGTAATTTCTCCTTGGGACGGAAGGAGGCGCTTTGCCAGGAGTGCCACAGAAATATATTCCTACAGAAACGCACTGCTACATATATATATGTATATGTTGAGGAAGATTCACCCTGCACACGTATACGAGTCTACACATTTCTACATATATGTACGGAGAGAGAGAGAGAAGAACTTCCAGGGCACGCACATATAAATATCTATATATACAAATACATTTACATATATGCTGAGGAGTTCTCAGGTGGCGCCCATACAAATATTCATACATATAAATATATATATACATATTAGGGAATTCTCAAGCTTCGTACATATATATATATATATTGAAGAACATCCAGGTTATTACACACATATAAATATCTATACATATAAACATACATATATGTATACATACTGAGGAATTCTCATGTTCAATACACACAAATATCTCCATCTCTCTACAAATATAGATAGATATGAGTTCTCAGGCTACACACCAGTAAATGTCTCCACATATATATATGTATATGTGTATATGTACATTTTGAGGAATTCTCAGGCTGCTGCCCTTCTGTGATATACCGTATCACCAGCAAGAAAGAAAGCGAATACCGTTGTCCCTCATTTCCCTACACATTCGTATCTTATGTATATGTAAATGTCCCCAGGTACGTGTAAATTCAATAAAATACGTGTCCATCCATATATTTGTGTACCGATTAGATTCTAACGAAGCAAACACGTTGACTAACATACGCATAAATATATATATATATAGATAGGGATATATTGAGGAATCTTCAGACTACTGTCCTTCTGAGATATGCGGCATTCTCGAAGAAAAAGTAGCGGTGTTGTTCACGAAGAAAGGGGCAATTTGACCTGCGCTGTGTCAAGATGTGCAGCAACTTCGTTTCAAAAGAAATTTCCCTGCTGCTACACACGACCAACCCAGCCGAAGGACCCCACGGACAGCCACATGCCGCGTCCTCCCCAACAGAAAAGTAGACACGCAGAGACAGAGACAGGGAGACAGCAAGCGAGACAGGGAGACAGCAAGCGAGACAGGGAGACAGCAAGCGAGACAGGGAGACGGGGAGAGAGACGCCACTGAGACGGAGACGGGAAGAGAAGCGAAGAAGCGGAGACCTCCGACCTCCTTCGACGGGGAGACACGGAGAGACGCGAGTTGAACAGGAACAGAGACGGAGACGGGGAGACACAAACGCGAGGAGACGGAAGTTCGGGCAACGCGTCTCTTCCCCCCGTCCTTCCGACTTCCGCGGTTTCCTTCCAGCGTTCCTCTGCCCTTTTCTTCTGACATTTATCCCTTCCCCTTCGCTTTTGCTGTTTCTCACCTGAAGCCATGAAGAGAATGTGTTCGGTGTGGACCCACCCCACACACGTCTCTACAGTGGCGCCCTCCATGAGCGTCAGCAGTTCGCGCTGCACGCCGAGTTTCTTCGAGCGAAATGCCGAAGACGCGGTATTTTCTGAGAGGAGAGAACGCAGCAGCAGAGAGAAGAGTCACTTCTTCGGATATTCACGGCGACGCGCAGCGGGGAGCGACGGGACCAGCAGGCACCACGCAGAAAGGCAGGTATCACACAGCAGTCGCACACCTGCTGCCTTTGCTGCGGAAGCAGCAGGAGGAGGCACACACAGACATATACACACATATATATGCGAGAATTGTCTGTATGGTAGAAGTGTCTAGACACGCACACATATATATATACGTAAAAACTATATAGCGTGTGTGTGTGTGTGTGAGTATGGAGCCAAGACGCTGGTCATTTTATGTGCGAGGCATGGCGCGGACGTCTGTCCGAGTCGATAAATATTCATATTTACCCATCCATCATTACATATATATGTCACGGCCACCAATTCAAACATACGTGGGTCTAAGCATGTTGTGTCTATCTTCAGGTGGATATCTGCAGCACTAGACGTATATACACGTATACAGAAATATACATGTAAACATTGTACATATATATATACGAACGTACAGTGAAAATGATATATATATATGTAGATAGATAGATATTCTGTACATTTATATATATATTGTACGTAGGTGTGTCTATCTATGCATGTCTGTCTGTGTGTCTCTATGTCTGTCTGTATATACATATATATGTATATATGTGTGTATGTACATATGTATATATGTATATACGTATATATGTATATGTACATATGTATATATGTATATACGTATATATGTATATATGTATACACGTATGTATGTCTGTATATATATATATGCGCAGCAAAACATGTAGAGAGAAGGAGAGGAAAGTGAATTTTCCGACGAGAAGAGGAAACTTCACACATAGACGGATGTATTTTGATGAAGACATGCAACACCCACAAACAGGTCCACAAGTTTGTATAGCTGCAAGTCTGGCGTTGCTTTTTTTTGATCTTCTGCGGCCGCAGATAATATCTACAGCAGTTTCAGGTGGGCGCGAATGTGTGCGAGGGGGGGCCATCGACAGCAGCAACGAGACGAGGAAACGGAGAGCCGAAACCGAAGAAGCAGCAGCTCGTCGTCCCGAGTCGACTACCGGCAGAAGGCCTCTCCGTGCGTATGTGTTGCCATGGTTATTTGATATATATGTATGTAACTTCTGATATACATGTATATATGAATATATAGTTTCATCCACCTGCTGCACATACATATATATATCTTTATCACTATATATCTCTCTCTCTTTACACCTATCTGCTACACATGTATATTTCTTTTCTTCTATATGTGTCCCTCTCTATCTCTTAACATCTATCTGCTCCACATATATATATATGGATCTGTTCTACTATATCTGTAGTATAATGCTCATCTATAGACAATTTCTACTACTCCTCTCTTTTCTCTTTGAATCGATCTGTTACACACACATCTATTGTACACGTATCTTTCAGTTATATCTTTATCTTTCTAGTTGTACATCTGTCTGGTATATTTACTTCCTATACATCTTTCTCCCGTCTCCGTCTCCGTCTCCGTCTCTCTATTGGCATCTCGTACTTCCTACGCAGACACAGAGAGACGCGTAGTAGCTGCACACGAAGATCGGGAAGCAAAAGAGACAGCGAAGAAGAATACGCAGAGAGCGTAGAAGAAAAAGAAGAAAAGAGCATTTTGAGGGGGGGCCAAGAAGAATAGAGAAGAGAAGGAACAGGGAAAGTTGGCACCTCCTGCGCGGTCTTCGACAAGTTTGTCAAATTCGTCAAGAAAAATGATCCCCTTCGTTTCCGCAGCTTCCCTTGCCCTCTCGCGCACTTCTTCTGTGTCCGTCTGCAGCAGGAACAGCAATAGCAGCAGCAGCAACAGCAGCAGCAGCAACAGCAGCAGCAGCAACAGCAGCAGCACGACGGTCATCGCATGAAACAGGAAGAAGACGAGAACGGAGGATGTAAAACAAAGCGAAGGCGGCGGGGCGGGGGGGAGGGAAGGTCGAATTTCTCTTCATACCAACAGACTTCACTCCGCAGACGCAGACACGAGACACGGGCACACGCGTACATGTGTGTCTAGTTAGACACATCCCCATACATATACACACACACATTTATATACATACATATCTGCGTGCGTCCCCACACATATATATGCGCTCTACAAGCTTAGGGAGTAAAAACATATGCACACCCATACACATACATGTGTACATATATATAGATATATATATAGATAGAGACACATAGATAGATAGATATACACGCATACGTACGCACATCTGTCAGTATATATATATGTAGAATGAACATACATAGGGATTCATGTGCTCTTCAAGAATAACGAGTTCAAATATACATACACACATCCATATGTACGTATATGTACACATATATGTATATGCGTGTGGGCTGTACAAGCGTAGGTTTAAGAATATAAAGAATGACACAGGCGAGTTTAGGTGGCCTTGTTGTACACAAAAGAAGAGTCTACATATATATACATTCAAAGAAAAAGAGAGAAGCAGATAGAGAGACAGAAAGACGCGCACACAAAGAAATCCCCACACATATATATACGTATGTTGCCATGCACAGATTACAAACCAAATACACGTACTCCTATATATATATGTCATATTTCCTTTTACATAACTAAGACCAGAAATATGTGTACTGCTGTCCCTCTCTTTTTGTCCCTGTCGCTTTGTCCCTATCCTTCTCTGTGTGTCTCTATCTGTATATATATGTATTGATTTATAGGTGCTGCTCTCCTCTCTTTCTGTATGTGTATCGATTCATATATATATGCAAATACATACATAAAAGTTCCCTATTCCCTACGCCTGTGTCTGTCCTCCTCCGTAGACGTGCCACGCTTTGCGAAAGGGAAGAGGGCTGCGCAGCTCTCTTCGAAGGCGTGCGCATATGCACTCCGGTTCTCTTCCCTGCTGCTTTTCTTTTTTTTGTCTTTCTTCTCCTGTTTTTCTCCCTTTCTTCAAAGTTGTATATGCGAAGGCAGACTCCTCCACACATATATATAAATGTATATATATGTATATCTCTACGTGTGTGTGGGACTCACTCGGTATACGTACACAAAGAGAACAAATTATATGCACCATCTTCTTCCTGTGTAAACATTCATATAGAGAGAGAAAGACAGACGTAATATACGTATATAGAGATAGAGAGGTAGATAGGTAGATAAAAAAAAGTGCCTAGCTTCTCACGTATATATACACGTAAACACCTCGTTCGTTAGCTGTATATGCATGTAACTCTCTCACTAGATATATGCATGTACACATATACATATATATATATATATGTACATATACATACATATACTGCATATATATATGCACATGTATATATTTGTCTCTGTCTATATACATTCCTGTCCCTCTCTGTTTCTCTCTCTCGTTTCCTCTTCTCCTTTCTCTTTGTCTATACATATATATATATATATATATATGTCTCCATCTTTTATGGTTCAGATAGACATACATGCAGACGTGTAAACACGAACACCCGCCCGTGGCTGACCCTCTCGCCTAAGGAGAAGCAAAACCCGTTGGTGCAGTGCTACGTTACTTATAGATGCTGCTGCGCGGCTGCGTCTTCTGAGCTGCTTCTCTATCTTCTCCCGTTCCGCTACCATATGTTTGTTGGTCCTGGTGCTCCTGCTCCTCCGGCTGCTGCTTCTGCTGCTGCTGCTGTTTCTGCTGTTTCTGCTGTTTCTGCTGTTTCTCCTCCTGCTGCTGCTGTCTCTGCTCCTGTTGCTCCTGCTGCTGCTGTTTCTGCTCCCCTGCTGTCTCTGCTGCTGCTATCTCTGCTCTCTATCCTCCTGCGGCTGTTGTTTCTGCCGTTCCTCCTCCTGCTGCTGCTGTTTCTGCTGTTTCCCCTCCCGCTGCTGTTTCTGCTGCTGCTGTTCCTGCTGTTTCTGCTGCGTCTCTGTCGACACGCCGCCCCTGGCCACCTGTTGCTTCTGCGGTGTCACGTTCGGCACTGCTGTTGCTGCTGCTGTGCTGCTGCTGATCCTACTCCGATGATGTTGCTGCTGCTGTCCGTGGTGACATATGCCGCTCCTGCTGGCGCTGCTGTGCTGCTGCTGTTCCTGTTGCCGTGGCAGTTGGCTGCTGCTGTTTATGCTGCCGCGGTTTGCCGTCGCTGTTGCAGTTTGATGCTGCAGCTGCTGTTGTGCTACTGCAATCGGCTGCTGCTGCTGTTGCCATCTGCGAATTTGCTGCTGCTAATGGTATGCCGGAAATTTACCATTTCACTTGCGAAGTGGTCGGTAATAGCGGCCACGGCCTTCTTCACGCTGTAAGCAAAAAGAATCAGGGGCAGCAGCAGCAACAGCAGCAGCAATAGGAGCAGCAGCGACAACACTAAAAGCAATGGCAGCAGCAACAGCGGCATCAGCAACAGCAGCAGGAACAGCAGCAGCAATAGGAGCAGCAGCGACATCAGTACGAGCAACGGCAGCAGCAACAGCGGCTTCAGCAACAGCCGTCTCAGCAACAGCAGCAGTAAGACGGCCACTGAGGAGTCGCCGCAGAAGAACAATAGTGAACGTGGTACGTACGTGGGATCATTTTCTCTCTCCCTCTCTTTACGTATATATTTAGTATCTCTAGAGAAGCACAGAGAGACGCGGTAGAGGCAACTATACACATATATAAGTATATATATAGAGAGAGATAGATATATATATATATACATACACACATTTTCATATATGTATATATATATTCTCGTGTACAGTCATACGCATTGATGCATATTATATATATTTGTACATATATATGCATGCATATTTGAATACATATATATATAAATAGACACATGAATAAGGGCATATATATACAAGCTAATATATGTATAGCCTCTACACATATGTATACATATATGCACGTATACCTATACATATATTTATACATATGTATAGATAGATAGACACATAACTAAGTCCATATATATACAAGCTAATACATAATTTCTACACAAATGTATACATAGATGCACATGTATACCTGAAAACGTAGAAACAAATCTCTATCTCTATATCTCTCTATATACGGATGAATACCTCCTCCACAGAAACACAAGTACGTGTATGTTTGTACTTACGTATGATACCTTCTAGAGAAATGGATGTACTAAGACATATGCACCTATTATTTATGAGTACTTACACACATGCATACAATTATATATATGTACATTTAATATAGACATATATAAATATACGGAGACAGTCGTGTAGGAACCAACTGTTCTCCAGGTACTCAAAATCTCTACGTTCACGCAGACGTATGTATACATATGTGTACACACATATATATACCTGCGTATACGTATGTGTAAACAATATACCGATGCATACATATATATATACCGTAATACACCTCCGTGTAAATTCTTGTGTATACGAATATGAAGAGGCGTGGGGGTTTCTAGATTTGTATGTACGCATGCACAGAAATAAGTTCTGTCGACTCCTACAAATGTATGCGCATGCGCAGCAGCTTTGACACGTGTACGGGTGTATATACACGCATAGAGGGAGAGCAAAAAGTTCTCTTTTCCTTTCTATCCCTTTCTCCGTTTCTATTTTTCCTTTCCCCTTTCTGTTTCTCTTTTGCTTTCTGTCTCTCTTCTCTTCACTTTTATCCTGCAGGCCTCCATACGTATCGATACAAACAAGTAGCTACATACAGATACATATATATACGGAGGTGTATATGTACACACGTGTAGAGATATGTATTTATATATATATGTATGTATGTGGGGCATTTTTGACTTTTGTTGAAGGCTCACGTGAGTTTCTTTTGCTGCTGTCCGTCGTGATTTGTTGGGGTTGCTGCTGCTGGGGAGCCGAAGAACGGAGGAAGAGGAAGCGAGAAGGCGACGCCCTGAGCTGCAGCAGAAGCAGCAGGAAAGCGGATGCTGCTGCCGCTGCCGCCTCCTCCTCCCCCTCTCGAGTACCGTCCTCCTCCTGCTGCTGCTCCTCTCCCACATTCTCGAGGCAGCAGCCCAGGCAGCAGTGGGTTGCCGCTGCTCCTGCTGCTGTTGCTGCCGTTTCGACGGGGCGACACCGCCTTTTGCAGAGACGCCAACAGAGACGTCAGCGGATCCTGCGCCGCGTCGCCGCCCCTGCAACTGCACACCACGGCCAGCAGCAGCAGCAGGACGCAGCAGCAGCGGTCCAGTACAAGAAGAAAAAGAAGAAGCAGCAGCAGCAACACAGACGAGGCCGCAGGAGCAGGACCAGCAACACGGACGACGACGCAACAACAGAAACAGCAGCAGGAATACCACAAGCAGCAGCAATAGCAGCCGCAGCAGCACTAGCAGTAGCAGCAGCAATAGCAGTAGCAGCAGCGATAGCAGTAGTGCCAGCAATAGCAGTAGCAGCAGCAACAGCAGCAGCAACAGCAGCAGCACGACTCTTCATCTCGAAGGTGGTAGAAAAGACTCACGTGTTCCATTCAACGCGGCTGCAGTAGGAAGCAGCTTCAAAACACCAAGCCACAGGGTCGCAGCCAGCCGTACACAAACATAAATATATATATATATATATATATATGAATATGGGCATATACAGACCTTTCTACGCACGAGCGTATACATATATATATATATATATATATATGGGCATATAGGCACGCTTCCACACACGGAAATGCATATATAAATGCGTATAAAAATGTATTTACACGCGTCCAGTCGCGGGTTTTGTGTCTGTCATATATACACCTCTCTATCATTCTATATGAAACATGTATA
>KL647309.1:1682321-1725885 GCA_000727475.1 Sarcocystis neurona
GTATATATATATATATATATATATATATTCCTCTGTGATTTTTTTAGATAGATGTGTGAGCGATGCATGGGAAGGTGTATGGTTTATGCGGAGGGACAGCAGAGATATGCGACTGAGCATCCACCAGCAGCAGTCTCCTGCATTTCTTTCTGTCTTTACCTGTGTCCGCCCATTTCTCTCTTTCTCTTTCTACGTGCGTCTCCGTCCTACCAAAAATACATCCCCCCGTTAAAGAAAAGAAAGGACCAGAAATGACTGTACCAGAGATACACAGACGGCAAATAAGTGCAACGCCAGATCTTCTTAGCAGCAGTCGCGTCATCAGCAGAGACGGGAGAGCGAGGACAGCAGCAAGAGGAAAGCGAAAAGGCGGGCACATCATGTCCATCAGCAGCGCGACAGTCGATGGAGCAGCAGCAGCGGGGCAGCCGCAGCAGAACAGCAGACGCGGCGCAGCGAGAGCAGCAGGGAACAGCAGCAGTTCTGGACGCAGCAGCAGAGCAGCCGAAGCAGCGCAGCGACAGCAGCAGAGAAGAGGACGAGCAGCAGCAGGAGGACGTGGCGCAGCGCAGCGGCAGAAGCGGCGAGAGCAGCAGGGACGACGCGCAACAGCAGCGCAGCCGAAGAGAAAGCAGGCAGCAGCAGAAACAGGACCAGAACATCGGGAGCCGAAGGCAACGCAAGCAACAGCAGAAGCAGCAGCAGAACCCCGGCAGCGTCTCTTCTGTTCCTTGGTCTCTCTGCTCCTGGTTTCTTTTCCTTTCTTCTACACCTTCCGTCTCCTCCGTCTTCTTCCTCCCTTTCTCTTCTCCATTTTATATTCTTCGAAAAAGTGCCCGGCGCTTACAGAAGTGCCTCATCAATGTTCACTTCCACGTCATCGAGTTTTCCTCCCTGCGCAGACAAACGGAGCAGAACAGGAAATAGAAGACGGACAGAAAGACGAGAAGACGAAGAAGAAGAAAACGAAGAAGGGGCAGCAACGGTCGAAGAATATAGAGGCCAAAGAACGACACACAGAGGGAGACGGTGAGACACAGAAGGAGACGGCGAGGCACGGAAGGAGGTGGAGAGGAAATCGGCGTTGAGGAGTGCACGAAGAAAGGGAGACGGCGTGGGTGGACGCGAGGATGGAGGGGAGATATGTAGACAGGGGACAGCACTTCATGAGGAGGGTAACACGAAACAGGAGGAGACGAAGAAGAAGAAAACGGAAGGGAGACGAACAGCAGGGACGGAAGAGAGCAGCAGGGGAAGTTGCGGAGTGCCGAGGACACGACCAGAGAAGTGACGGAAACGAAGAGGAAGGGAAACTTCCGCTAGACGCGAGAAGCGACGTAAAATTCTGCTGAGGTGCATGCAACACAAAGAATTGCTTGTGCGGAATACGGTGTATAGACACAGGCGAGTGCTGCTGTACGCGGACACAGCAGCAACAAAGCAGCCGAGGAGACGACAAAGAGAGGAAAGCGGAAAATCTGAGAGTCTATCAACAGAGAATGGAGGAGGAGGAGGTAGAAGCGAGAAAAAAAGAAAAGCCACACAGATATAAGAAAGAAGCACTGCAGAGGACAGCTTCCTTTCAGCGAAAACCCTCCTTCCCCTCATACCCCACAAGCACCTTGGGGTGTACGTACACCACCGGGAAGACGTGCGCAGGCCACTACGAAAGGCGGAGAAGTGCAGAAAGCAAAAAGAAAAAGGGACGAAAATAGTCAAACGTGCAACCGCAGCAGCAGTAGCAGCAATAGAAACTTACTTCTATCATCGCAATCACCACTTCCACCGCATCCTGCAACACCCCGTCGGCTCGCAGTGCCTCCGCCTACGACGCAGCACCAGCAGCAACAGCAACAGCAGCAGCAGCACCCGTGGCAGTACCAGCAGCAGCAACAGCACCAGCAGCAACAACAGCAGCAATAGTAACACCAGCAATGGCAACAGCAGCAACAGCAACAGCAGCAACACCAGCAGCAGCAGCGCCCCACGACGGTGACGCACGCGGTGCACAAATAATTCTTCTGGTAGAATTTAGTAAAACAGTAAGGAGCAGCTCTTTCACAAGGAGCGCCTACGCCGCCCGCTCGAGGTCTGTCTCATTCAAAGCGAAAGGTCTGCGGATACCGAGGAGGGAGCTCCCCGTGGGGTGTGCGCGCACACAAGAAGACTGTCGCTACGGTGTCCGTACACCGCAGCACGCCGTACACGGGCACACACGCGTGCACCTCAAAGAGCAGCAGGGCGAAGAAAAAAACCGGAAGCAGCAGCAGTGGGGAAGCCGTAATAAAGAAACGTGACATTCAGCGTCTTCTGGTGTGTATACACCCCCCGTACGAGAGGGGGCGTACACACGCGTGCACGAGGGCTTCTTCGCAGGCGTGTACGTACACCCCACATACATAGCCACACGGAGGTGTACGTATACCACCGCGTCACCAGCACTGCCCCCCTGGACGGCAACTTCGCCGCACCGGTGGGTTGTCTGTGCGTATATTCCGGAGAAGCGCTGCGCCGAAGCTACAGAATAGGAAGACAGTCACCCCACAAAACAGCGCGCTCATCCCCAGGACAGCGTACGTACACCGCACACAGAGAACAGTTAGTCGGGTGCTCCTCCTGCATCGGCTCTACTGCAGAGACATACCACCTTTTGCGCAGCCTTCTTCGCCGCCTCTCCGAGGACCTCGCGCTTCGCCTTCTCCTTTTCCTGCGCCAACGCCTCCTGCAGCAGCATCCCGCAAAGTAACGCCAGCAGCAAGTCGCGAGACAGCAGCAGCAAGTCGCGAGACAGCAGCAGCAAGTCGCGAGGCAGCAGCAGCAACTCGGGAGACAGCAGCTGCGGCCCGGGACAACACTGACAGCAACTCGGGAAAGAGCACCGTCATTTCGTAAACGCCACACGTGGTAGCACGCTAAAAAATATGTAGGGGTCGTCGGAAAGCTACAACCTCGCAGCGGCAGCAATTCCGCAGCAGCCACGCCACAGCAGCAGCAACTTCACAGCAGAAGCTCCTCGCAGCGTTCCCCGTATGCAGTCACACACACATATACACATATATATATGTATACATATCCACGTGGCGACAGCACAAGCAGCCAGAGCCGCGTGTCAGCAGAGGAAGAAACGCGAGGAGCAGACGCAGCGATAAAACACTCCGAGCAGCAGCGACGCAGCAGTTGCCGTGTCACAGCTCTCGCCCATCCTCCTACGGCAGTCTGTACTACTGCTTCTGTTGCTGCTACTGCTGCTGCTGCGCCTTGCTCCTGCAGCTCGTCTCAGGTCGTGGTATGGCATACGCGTGGCTGCTGTCTCTTCTTCGCATATACACGCGCGTAGTCACGCGGCCACTGCTGCTGCAACACAGCGGCAGTTCCCCAACCAAAACGCCTGCTGCTCTCTCCGCAAGCAGCAATCCCATAGGCAGAGAGGCAGCTTCAGAAGCAGATCACTACTGCTGCGACGACGGCCGGGGCGATTACACGCTCGCACGCTCGACGCCCAGAGAATTTAGGGAGGCGATATATACACGTATGTGTATAGAGAGGGATGTACGCGTCTAAGCATGAAGAGATGTGTGTGGAATAGCCGGACGCAGACACGAAAAATGGCGTGAGAAAAGGCAGGTGCCTAGTCACGTATAGATACGCACGTGCACATATATATATATATATATATACATGTGGATGTGTACGTACATATAGATATATGTATATATACACCTACCTTCTTACACATGTGTGTATACACGCCGGCGTCCTCTACAAGCTCCAATATATATACGTTGAACTAAATATATGCAAACCCATGCAGAGATCACTTCTACACACAGATATATATACAGAGACAGAGACAGGGAGACCTACCCCTGTACAAATAGATATATACGCAGTTATATGTGTATTTATACATATATATACATATACGGTATACGTGCCTCTCGCCCTACAAATACATATATATTTATACATATTTCTACACATGTATAAACATACATGGTACACACATACATACAAATATATATGTTTATATAGTTTCTACGTATATCCCGCCACACATATCCACGTAAGAAGAGAAAATGACTGAGAGAGAGTAGGGGGAAAAAGGAATTCGCTATTTATATCTGCAGGCCGTCGGGGGGTCATCTACGTATAACATCGCTAGAATGTTGCAGGAAGAAGAAGCATGCCTACCTGCGCCAGGTACCGGACGACTGAGGACGTGTCATCTGCAGCAGCAGGATAGCGACAGCAGCACAATAGCAGCAGCACCAGTGGCTCCACTTCCCGGCAAATCAGAAGCTGCAGCAGCAGCAGGAAGAAGAAAATAGCAGCGAGGCAGCACTTGTTGACCCGCGTGCCGACAAACACAGCAGCAATATATATACCCTAAAGGTGTATCCACATAGATATATATATATATATATACATATATGTGCAAAGGGTCTTCGAAAATATACGCAGTTCTGTGCTCGTTGATCGACTGGACCAGGCGGGCAGCAGCAGTAAATAGGCAACACCAGGTGAGGGCCAGCAGCAGCTTAACAGCAGCACAGAGACAGCACAGCAGCAGAGCAGCAGCAACCACACGAGACTCCCGGAGGCAGCAGCAGTAAGGCGAGAGGAAGGACGGTCAACAGCAGCTATCCGCAGGGTGCCAGCAGCGGATTGATAGGAGTATCCCCTGCAGGACGAGCAGTAGCAGCGTGGTAAGGGGCAACAGCAGCAGGACGAGCAGACGGCCACTTGCATTTGCAGAAAAAGAATGCAGCAGCAGCGGAGCAGCAGCAGGACATGCAGAAGAGCCCCGTGAAGCAGCAACAGCAGCAGCAACAGCAGCAGCACCACCACCGCCATCGGCCGGATATCACCAGCAGTAGGCAGAGGTAGGAGAACAGCAGCTGCAACACGAGGAGACGAGCAGAAAAGCCGGAAGGCAATAAAGCAGGCGAATACATTTATGCATGTACAGCTAGACTGTATGGGCCTACGAGCGTATACACCTGTGAGGACGGGGCAACCGCGAGGGAGCAGCAGCAGTACGAAAAGACGAGTCGCAGCAGAAGGAACACGCAGCGGCAGCAGAAGGCAGAGGGAGGGCAGCAGCAGACGGAAGGATGCAGCAGCAGCACACACTAGAAGAAGAAGCAGCAGCAGCAGAAAGAGCGCAGCGGCAGAGCGACGAAGAGCATAGCAGCACTACACGCCACAAGAAGAAGCAGCAGCAGCAGCAGAAGGAAGAGAGCAGCAGCAAAGTGACGGGGAAGACAGCAGCAGCACACGCACGAAAAAGCCGCAGCAGCAGAAGGAACAGAGCTGCAGTGCAGTGAGAAAGAGAACAGGAGTATCAGAGAGAAGAAAGCAGCTGGAGAAGAAGGAGAGCAGCAGGATAGGTGGAGGGGAAGAGTGTGAAGCACCAGCGGCTACTGGCAAGACGCACACCGCAGGAAGACGAAGAAGTGAGTGACTACGGAGCAGCAGCACAACAGAAAAGTAACGGTGGCGCGAGGAAAGAGGAAACGAAAAGCACAACAGTCGTAACAGTGACCCTGGGGAACGTGTTGGTGGGCTTCTTTAGCTGGTGGTGATGGTGGTGTGGTGACGATGGTGGGGTGGTGAGGATGGCGATGACGATGTGTTGGTGAGAAGGTGATGTGATGAGGTGGTGGTGAGGTGGTGGTGGTGAGGTGAGGTGGCGGTCAGGTGGTGACGGTGGTGATGACGAGGACGTCTGTGGCGTGGGGGTGGTTCGTGTGGTGGTGGTGGTGGGACTGGGGGGTGACAACAGTGGTACGGGTGGTGGTGCTGCTGCTGGTTACCTCCTACGAAGCCGACTTCGGTGAAGCGAGTGGCTGCCACTTTTATAAAAGGGGCTCCAGCAAATGCAGCGAGGCGCTTCGCGAGTTCCTGCGATAAACAGAAAAGACGAAAGGACGGACCAGGGAGAAAACTAAGGAGGAGGAGGAGAAGACGACGACAGCGAAGAGAGAGACACGAGAGGTGGCAGCAACAGAGAAGAAGGCGAGAAGAAAAGAAACGCAACAGGCGAAGCGGACGAGAAGGGAAAAGTCGGATTCTACACCGGAAGAGCCGCCAGGCTCATCTGCAACAAACGCTGCGGACGCATAAGACGGGGTTGGGCGTTCTGCAGAATGAAAGGGAAAGGCGAAAAGAGAAGAAGAGAAGGAAGAAAGGCAAGACGGGCGCTGCATGCAACGGCACCAGGGAAGGAGCAGCAGATCACGCAGCAACACCGTCGCCAACCAGCAAAGCACCAGCAGCAGCAGGAAGAGGAAAAGCAGCAGCAACAGGAAAAGGAAGAGCAGCAGCAGCAGCAAGAAGAAGAAGAGCAGCTGCAGGTGGAAGAGGAGGAGCGGCCGCAGCAGCAAGACGACGAGCAGCCGCAGCAGGAAGAGGACGAGCAGCAGCAGCAGCACGAAGGCGTACAGCGGCTCGTCTTTTCGGTTCTTCTTCGAGGGGCATGCTGATGAGCAGCAGGAGCAGCAGGCGCGTGCGCGCAGAGTTGTGCGGTCAACAACGGCAGCAGCGTATTCGGCTGCAGCAGCGCAGCGGGACACAGAGTGACAGCGACAGGAGCACCCGAGAGGGCAGAGCTGCCGCAGCAGCAGCAGCAGGAGCAGCGGCAGCAGCAAGAATCGCAGCATGAGCAGCAGCAGGAAGCAGCGCTGCAGCACGCTGCAGAGATGTAGCAGCAGCAACAACAGTGCACCCCTACATAAAAAACAAAGCGCGACGAAGAAGCGGCAGCAGCGCTGGTGCTGCGCAGCACCAGCAGCGGAGAGTGCCGTGCACCAGCAGCACCAGACTGCGAGGTGCAGAAGCAGCAGTAGAGAGCCAAGAGGGCGGGAGAAAGGAGGCCTCAGAGAGACACGCGCGGACCATGAGTGGCGCTAGCAGCAACTGCACTTCTTCAGTATATCAAACGCACAACGTGGAGCTTCCGACTCCTGGCGGTTCTGCACATAGGAGTATACTACAAATATACACCACACACGTATACTACATATATACATATATGGAGTTCCGGATCGACCCCGTCGCGCGGCGGCAGCAGCAGCAGGTGCAGCAGAGGCAACAAGAGAAAGCAGCACAGCACGCGGTGCTGGGTCGCAGCAGCAGCGGCGTGCGAGGAGAGGGAAAAATGAAGGTGCACTGCAGGTGGCAGGAAGAGTGTAAGAAGTCACCGTTTTGCCGCAGCCGGAGGGGCCTATAAGCAGCAGATTGTTCGGGCATATTTCCTTCCGAAGTTGTTCGTCTTTCACCTGCTGCCGTCTCCACCGGTCTGCAGCAACCCCCACACACGTCTCTCGCCGGCTGTCTCAGCCACGTGCGACAAATCAACACACGCGGTGGTGGTGGTGGTCGTCGTGCACACAAACAAAGAGAAATACAGGGGCGTTGTTGATTCCATAGATATATGTAGGATAACGAGCGCGCCCCTCTGACACATGCAAAATTACATATACACAAATGTATATACGTACTCATGCGCATGCACGAGAACGTGTGCTTCTGTTTTATCTACGAGATAAACGCGTCGCCACACAGACGCGTGGATATCCGAGTAAGACAAGTATCTGTGTAGACTTAGAGGCTCACGTACAGGCATATGTGTATATACAGAGAAATGAAGATATCTCAGAAAACAGGAATTCAGCTGATCGACATCCACCTGCAGACATACATATATAAATACATATACATATATGCGCAGGAGAGAAAGTCACACATGGGAGAAGAAGAAAATTCTGGCGGAACAATTATACACCGGTATATCCACACACATAGGCTCCACAGGCACCCACACATATATGTGCATGGATGTGTAGAGAGCCGGACAGAGGAAGAAACGAAGAGAAGAAATTTCTCGTGTTGCGCATCGTCGTCTTCCGCACTCCAAGTCGGCGCTGTTCTTCTCCCCCTGCTGCTTCTCACGGCTGCTCTTCAGACGAGGAAAAGGACGCACTCTGCGTCTTCGAAGGACGAGGTAGACAGCCGCCCATTCATACACATAAAGTATTCATGTATATATATAGCGCGGCACACATATACACATATAACTGTGAATACATATACATACATCTCTGCGTACACACATATAACTATGAATACATATACATACATCTCTGCGTACACATATACGTATTTCTCCGTAGACATATATATATATACATATATATATCCGTGTCGACCCGGTCATATCATCAGACTATACACATACATACATATATAAATATATATGTATATGTACACGTATATATATATATATATATGAATATTAACTAGACAGACATACATGTATGTATATATATGCATATTTATACCACACGTGACATACTGTATGCGCAGACGTCCTCGTCCGAAGGCGAAAAAACACGCGATGCAGCGCTACTGTCGCACCAGCACTGCGACCCCGTCTACGTCTACCCCGTCTCCCCCGTCTCCTCAGCCTTGCGCACATCTGCTGCGCCGCAAGTGCCCGCGTCCATGTCTGCGCGCAACCGACCGTGTCTATTCCTAGTAGACACGCTGCTGCTGCGAACAAACTTCTCGGACCCACCCATCACCTACCTACTCCTACACAGCTTTTCGAATGATCCATGCTGGCAGACCCACATATATGTACATATATATATATGTATGTGAAAATGTAGAAGCATACATACGTATATATATATCTGTATATATGCATATGTGTAGACGCATATATATATATATATATGTTGATGACAGATGTGTGGGGTGTGGGGGTGTGTAGGTGGATGCCTAAGGCAGAAAGAGACTGCTGTCTGTGCATGTGTATAAAGCTAGGTTTTACATTGCTCCCTCTTAGTACGTATACAAGCAAGTCTTTATAATCTCGATAGATCGCGTATTTCTGTAGAAGCGTAGGGGAGAAAAGTAGACACTTGCCTCTGAGGGCAATGGCTAAACATCGTTTGGCCTCCTGCTGGCGCACGACTGCAGTCCACACACACATACACACAGAGGGCGGCAGCAGCAGCAGCAGAGACGCATGCAGCAGCAGAAGCGCACGCAAGGGCAGCACAGCATGAGCACACAGAGAAGTCAAAGCAGGGGCAGCAGCGAGAGCAAGAGATGGCAGCGGTCAGCAGCGCAGCAGGACGCTGCAGCAGCGCAGTAGGACGGAAAAAAAACAGGGAGAAAAAGGGGGAGTGAGAAACAGCGGCAGCAACAGCTGAAGGAGCAACAGCAGCAGCGGCTCGTCGAGGCAGCAGCAACAGCAGAAGCCAGACAACAAGAAAGGAGACGCACAGCGTCAGCTCGAAAACCAGGCTGCGACAATACAGCAGCAGAGCAGCTGATGCAACCGCAGCAGCAGCAGGCTAACGGGCAGAAGCGACACCCGACGCGTAGAAAAAGGCAGCTGAGCAGCAGAAGCAGCAGCGGAACAGAAGGGCCACAGCACCAGCAGCAGCACCACCGCTGGTGCGGCAGCTCCTTCAAGCAAGAATAGAGTTGTGGCGTAGCCGTCTTCCTACGACTCCTCCGTTGTGTTCCCGTCAGCTCGTCTCGCGGCTCTTCGAGCACATCTCCTCAAATTTATTTCTCCTACGTGCGCTGCTGCCGAGGCCGCTGCTGCTGCTCATATCGTCTGCTGCCGCTACCGCTCCTGGTCTTGCTACTAGTCCTTCCTCCCTGCCGCTGCGTCGCTCCGCGGCGCGTGCCCTGCCGTTGCTGCACCTGCCCGTAGCTGAGAAGCTCTGCTGTTATCTTGCGGCAGCCTTCTTCAGGCGCTGTTGTGTGCTTCTTCTCTTGCTGTCTCTCAGCTACCAGACCTGCCCCTGAAGTATATAAATCTACGTGCATATCTGTGTGTGTGTGTGTGTCTGCGGGCGCATGTTTAAAAATAGGCACGCGTGGGCTCTACATGCGTCAATTCTAGCGTGTCTATATGTCTGTGCATGTATATATGCGCACGTTACGTATCTTCTCGTACCTGTGTACAGAAGTACACGTCAAACATATACGTATACATATATATATATATATATATATGTACACGTACATGTGTAAATATGTACACGTGTGATTATATATGTATACATGTATACATAGGCATACGTACGCATACACATATGTATGTATATTTATATACCTATCCGAAGGTACACACGTACGTGAGTTTCCACATATATACGTGTCTATACATATGTCTCGCATATATGCAGATATATGTACAGCTAATTCTATCTGTAGATACAGCATCGTACGAACGGTCAACAAATATACCTCTCTCTATACATGCATACACACACACATGAGCAGGCATATCTGCCAGCGTGTCCACATATATATATGTGTAAAGGCGTGCGCATGAACAGAGGGGTACACAGGTCTATACACATAGGGTGCAACGTATATCAGCTGAAGCAACACAGTCAAAATATCTGCACGTCTGTCCACATATGAAAGTGTGTGTGTGCAGACAGGTAGACACGTCTACACATATGAGATGCGACAGCTACTACCAGCTCGAGCAACACCAGAGATTCGCTTACTATATTTATCGAGAGCAGCCACCATTTCATCCGGATTTTTGGCGAAGTCGTCCCCGGTAGCGGTTGTTTCTGCTGAACCTTCTGCTGCGACGTCTGACTTCATCTCGTTTGCTGCTGCTACTGGGGCTGCGGCTGGTGCGTTACCTGGCCCCAGCGGCGTGCGTCGTCCCGCTATGTGCTGCTCGACCCCTCCTCTGCTGCTGTCGCTGCTGTCTGCTGCTGCTGCAGCACTTTCAGAGGCCGCGTCCCCACACGTGGACGCTTGCTGAAAAGAAGCAGTAGCGGCGGCAGTCTCAGCGGCAGCAGCAGCAGCTCCAGCGGTCCCCTTCCCTACCGTCACTGCTGCTGCTTCTTCTTCTGCGTGCGCGTCCCTTTGAGTCGCCACTGGCAGGGCTGCGCCAGACGGCCGGGCACGCTGCAGCTGCTGCTGCTGCTGCTCGTCGCGGACCTCATTTGCTGCCTCCTCCGACTGCGCCGGATGTGCACCCCAGTCACCGCCAGATGGAGACGTTTTTCCCTTCCTTCCCTGGGATTCAGCTGCTGCTTCCCTTGCACATTCTTTCTGCGAAGTTGACGCTGAGCCAGCAGTATGCGCACAACTTGCTGAGAGAGAAGCAGCAACTGCAGCACCTGCCGCTGCTGTCGCGTCCTCCCCACTTCCTGCAGCACGACTTGACAGAGGAGGTAAAGCTCCTTCAGACCTTCCCCGGACGTCTGCGTTTCCTGCTTCCCCACGTGTGGCTTCTGCCGTCAAGCACTCACCAGCACCCTGCTCTTTCTTCTCCCCTGTACTGGCTACTGCTTCTGCAGCTGGTGCATGCGAGTCTGCTGTGAAGGTCTCTGGTTCAGTCGTTGCTTGCGCTCCTGCTGCCGCTTGCTGTGTTGCTGCTTCGGTTGCTGCTGGCAGCGCTGTACCTGATGCTGCTGCAGCTGCTGGCTCTCCTGCTGTTGCTGCCGCTGGTGCTCTCGTTGCTGAGCCGGCTTGCCCCACTTCTGCTGCTGCTGCCGTACTTTTCGGTCGAACGCGCTCGCTGCTGAAAGAGGAACGCTGCTGCAAAGCCCACATGGAAATGCGAGGCAGCAGCGACGACGCAGGCCTCGGCAGTTTTTCAGGAGTGACACCTCTCTGCGCATATAGTGCTATTCTTCCTCCTGCTGCTGTTTTCCCTGCTGCGGGGGCTGCTTCTTCTGCCGCTGCCGGTGACGGTCTGGCAGTGGCTGCTGGCGCCGTGCAACGTATGCCCCTGCGATGGAGCCGCCGCAGCCATGCGAAAGCAGTCCGACCCCAACAGAACGAACTGCTGCTGCTGCAGCGTTGGAGAGGAAATGTGTGAGCAACACGTATACCTCCGCCTCCCGTATACATAGCAGCAGGAGGTTTCCCGCCTCTGCTGCTGGTGCGGCTGCCTTCAGTACGCCATAAAAGGCTGCTGTATCCCGTGCTCCTCCCTGCGCTGGTGCCTCTGCTGCCGCTGCTCCCTGCGCTGGCGCCTCGGCTGCTCCTGCTGGTGTCACTTGTGCTGCTTCGCGTGCTGCTGCACCTGTTGTACCCCCTCCTGCTGTTGTTGCTACTGCCGAGGCACCAGCAGAGAGACAGGCAAAAAGGCTGGTCCCTCCTAAAGAGGCAAGAGGAAGCAGCAGCGGTGCGGTACGGGGATGCAAAGCCAGCAGCGGCCCGAGCAGGCGAGCAGAAAAAAGGACACGACAGCAGAGTGTTGGGTGCACCTAGAAGGGCTTGCAGCAGCACGTTTTTATTTGCTGCTGCAACAGCAGCAACAGCAGAAGCCTGCTGCTGCGGTCTGCGGGCCAACTGCATTTTGCTACTGCACCGTTTCGCTGTCACGAGCCACAGCTACAGCAATACACACACCCGCCGAGGGCAGCACCAAGCGCCAACGGTGGGAGAAGTGCGTAGTCCTCAGCAGATGCCAAAAATGAAATATACAGAAATACAGGGCGGAAAGCTTACACAGGACAACAGTGTCGTCGACGCATGTGTGTATATATATATATATTTGCACGTGTGTATGTGTACATAAGAAGATACGGGGAACTGACACAGGCGTGAGAAGAAAAGCGGAGGAAAGAAGTTAGCCGCAGCCGCTAAAGTCTGCTCTTCTTTAGCTAGCGAATAGCGGTGAGAAAGGCGAAGTGAGGCTGTGTGCATGGAGAAGAGCAGGGACTGCGGAAGACGACGATAAAAATCGCGTCATTTGCCTCAACAGCTGAGACATAGGGAGATACGTATGGACATGTATGTGTCCAGAGGCGTTGTTCTGAAGCGTGGAAGAGGGAAGACAAGACGAAAGCTGTAGTTACACAGTGCGTGCCTGGGCGGCACTTGCTCGGTCTCGCTATTATGCAGTTAGTAGTTCCTGAAAAGGATGGAAGACGAGGAGGGCCGCACGTGGCGAGGGGAACCCGAGGGGAGAGCAGCAAGGGCGCAGACGCTCACGAAGGACAGAGAGGACGGAGCCGCGCCTTCAACACATCCGTGCGTAGTTGGCAGATCCGACGTGGTAAACAGTGAGCTCGGGAAGGAAGGATCCACGTGCAAGCAGCTGGGGACGTCGATTGTCTCGATTCTTCTACTAACCAGCAGTCAGCTCTGCCTTGTTAGCTGGCGAGCATTACCGAGCAGCAGTACTTGGATTGGCCATAGCTAGTGAGAGAAAATGGGATAACAGCGGGTGTTGCCGCAGTAGTAGTGTTCTACGTGCAGAAAGTAGTGTTGCAACTACTAGTAACGGGGCAGCAGTAGTAGCAGCACGCCGAGAATCGAAACAAAGCCTGCGCACTGCTAGCGACCCACGGCGGGGAAATGGAGCAACCTCGTCGTCACCCGCAGAGACCGGCCCGAAGACACAGGAAACTGAAGTGGAAGCCGAAGTCTGGAAAGGAACGCAGTGCCCAGTAAAGTGTACCCGTGAAGCGTATCACAAAGGACAATGTCATGAAAAGTTAATAAAAAAACAGAGAAAAAAAGAGGAGGCCACGGAGGGCAGGAGGCGGTCAAAATGTTCACACAGACGGGAGGAGGAAAAGCATTGTAAAATTCTGAGCGTCCGTACACCGCAGGGGGGAAGGAAGAAAGGCTCGGAAGGGGACAAATTGTAATGCCCACCCCGCGAGACGACCTGAAAAAAAAGAGAGACACGTTTTACACACAAGACCGGTCCCCAAATCCGAAAAGAGCGAATCATCGGATCTAGTTCGTGCACAATTGATGATGTAGGCGGTACAGGTCAGCTTACTGGTAGCACTCACAAAAAGCTGCAGTCCAGGTTGCTGAAACAACTGACCTAAGAAAAGTACATTGTCAGACAAAGAGTAACTTACACATATCCAGAGGGGAGATTTGCCATTATGAGCGATTAGCAGACAAAGAGGGTAGACACACGCGCAGCGGCGGTCGCGGAAAATGCGGCTGTGTACAATGTGAGAAGTCGAAGGGCAGATAAAAGCACCATAAGGCGCCACCATGTTCCACGACAACGCGCTACCGAAACATCTTGAAAAATTGACACTTACTTACGACAATTAGCCTTGAATACCACAGCATTTTACAAGTTCGAACTTGCGTACAGCCAAGTGCAATTGCGCACACGACACACCACTGCTGCAGTGCGGAATTTTGATGTATTCACACCAGTCTCCTCAAAGACACGAAATGAAACGCGTCTGGCAAAGTATAGAGATCTTTCTTGATCTTTGTACCCTAGTGTTGAGTTCTTGTCTTCACCCTTCTGTGACCGCTCGAAGGGAAGAAAGCTACAGGTACAGCCCTTGCCAGTGCAAGACTGTACGAGGAGCAACGTCAAGCACCTCACATTCCTACGTACACCTGCCTATTAGGCTTCACACGGCTCTGAGGAAATATTTTGATCACCTACAACAAATCCGGCTGTTGTGCAGTGCCTACCCGTCTCCTTGTGGAACCTGCAAATGTTGTGAACAAGGCCTGTCCGCCCTCGCCTGATGCATTCCCGTCGCTTCCTACATGCGTGTACACTCATGAAATGATGTTTCCTCTCATTCGTCGCGACCGCATCCGCCTCTCTATTTCGGGCTCTGACGTGAAGAGCAGTCTGAAAAAGACAACCGGAGCACGGAATACTTGCCCAGACTACTGATGGGGGGACCCCTTGATTAGCAGCCGACTTTCGGCATCTCAGACCGAAGTAAAACAGAACTTTCACCTAAGGCTGAGTGCATGTGTACGGACCTGGTGTAGGATGGAAGAAAAACTTCAAAATAACTACACCGAAAACCACCGGCAATCTTCACCTCAAAAATTGAGAGTGCTATTCTGTCAAATCGTTTCCGTGTGTCTGCACAGTGCCAACCGACTGTTTATTTACACAAACGTATCTGTGTCTCGTCGCCGGCGGGCACAGCGTGCGTGTCGAGGTCACAAGCTACTCGACTTCACGAAGATATGAAGTTGTGTGCAAGCGCGTATCCGCATGACTTCGTACGTTGGCCCTGACCACAACGTTTGCGTGATGCACGCTGGCGACAGTGGAAATGGCATCCCTCGTACAGCCATACATCCACGAATATGTCTACATGAGCGACATGTGTATACACGACAGTGTAGATATGTATGTATTCATTAATACACAAATATACGGTGGTGGTTCATGAAAAGAAGCGTATATATAAATAATTTTGTGTGGAGCTGTGGAGGCAGAGGTAAAGAAGACAGATTTTCACAGCTGCCGCGCAGCGCCCACGCGGAGGTACGCGTGTATATGCCTGCTGACAAAACCGACAAGGCGTGCACGTGTGCCCCTCTATAAAAAATGCGCCGAGGGGCTAAGACAGCTACCTCCTCACTTTTGTACAAAGCCCTCTTCGCCTTGTTGACCGCATAATTGCCCGCGCAACCAGTTCAGGTTATTCACAAGTGCAGAACATGGGTTGTACGTTAATATGCTTATCACAAGTCGACATCTATATGTATATCTCTATGCGCAGATACACTCTATAAAAAAGTGTCGGTGCAGTGACGCAGCAAGAATAGTCGGGCCAACCCCTGTGTACGCAAGGAATGCGGAGGGTTTTGCAACAACAAAAAGGGTTCCTGAACTCTGCACATACGCCGCAGATGTTGTAGTATATTTCCATGTGGAGTACGGCAGCAATTTGTAACCTGTCTAATCAAAAGCGCCTGTGTGAAGGTGACGTACACGCACAGTGTGGCTTCGTCAGTTTCTGATTTGATATGCGAGAGGTGCGTCCGGACACAGAGGAAGACGCTTCCGTCTGCGTCGAGCTTCGCAGCGGAGAACTTTCTACCGAAGCCGGCAACAGACCGAAGCAAGTGTGTTCGCTGGTGGACTGTCATTTTATGTTGACCCTCGACAGACTCACAAACTAGCATCAAACTTAGATACTGGCGCTAACCATTTGTCACGGAAACGCCCTCTGCTGGTCGAACACACGACCACGAGCTGTCCTCTCACATCTGTACCTGCGTGGCAGACGGCTTACCGTCTCCTAACGATCCTTCTGCAGTGACAGCAGCTATAAAATGCTTTCGTACACCCCTGCCCACGCCAGTGCCCTGTGATACGCCGGTGTATAACGTATTTTGGATTACGACGTTTTAGCAGTACCAGCTCGCCCAACTGCTCACATCACACTAATTGCAACAGTGCGCACCCCATAGATTGTTTACATCCCGTTAAACGGACCCAGTTCTGCCAGTCTTTCGTCAGACGCTTCGATTCGGTCCTCCACGGCACGCTTCCAGTGTGTACTAGTATGCCATGAAATGGTACCGCCACCACAACACACCGTACCCTGGTAGCGTGGTTTGAGGTAGTCTGCAGCTTCTTTCCTTCGCTATACCGTCCCTGCTGTCTACAAAAGTCTCCTCCGTTCGACGACGACACCTCTACAAAGTTACCCATTGTAGTTGTGCTTCGGAGGTCATTTGCGCGTCGTTACGTGGTTCTCTTTGTTTCGGGGGACGCGGGCCGCGGCGTGTTTGCGTTGGCTTCCTTAGTCCCAGCACCGTAAAACCTCGCACTTGGATGAGGTTTACCCTTGTTGTGACTGTAATACTCGTTGCCTTTTTGTTCTACATGAAGGTACAGACGCGGAACAAATATTCCATGCTTACCGGCGGCAAGCGTGCTGTTATTTTATTGGAATGCCGCTCCTAGGGACCGTGCGCGGTAGACAAGGCAGCGCTGGTCTTCAAATTGTTGTCTTGTACCACGTAACATCACTTCCCCCCCGTGTAAACTGTATATTATGGCATACGGCGTGCCAGTCCCGCCTGGCCATCATGCGCCAGCAACAGTCTGCTCAGCGGCTGCGCCCTTCACTCCACGACTTCTGACTTTATATATGCTGAAGAGGCGACGCACGCTTTTCCAAGCACCTGCAGTACGAAGGGGTTGAACACATGTGCGGGTGTGTTCATACACAGATGTACATGCCGTATACGTCTGACGTGTCTACACAGGTGTACATGCACACGTACAAGAACGGTGTAGAAGAGAGGAAATCTGTAAAGATTGGTTCCGTTCGTGAAAGGTGTCACACAAATGTGTACGCAAATTCAGAAGCACTTTTGGGCCTCCAATACAATGAAGGTCGGCTGTGCAAGAAGACCGCGGTCTTGGACGTCGTTGTATATCGCGTATAAGTGAGTGGCTTCGCAAGTTACTGGATAAAGAGACACCAACTACTTTCCTGCTCGGAGGAGGACTGTAAGTAGAAGTAGTCAACGCAAGATGGAGCTACACCTTTCCTGCAAAGTCACCTAGTTTATACTACATTATCGAAAAAAAATTGGCTCCGTATGATACGCAGATGAGGCAAGGATGTCATGGGAAGCAGAGCGTGACCACGGAAGAACAGAAAATTACATTGTCGCCATCGCGGCATATTAAAAGCAAAGGAAGCGCAACGAAACAAATGTGGCCTCATAAACCTGAGAGAGCTCTTGCATCCGTTTGAAATTCTGAAGGTCCATGCCAAGAAAAACTACGTTGGAAAAACGAATCTGATACATGTGTGGTGTGACCTGCATGGCACACGGATTGTTCCCGGGCTCAGAACATAAGAACGAAGCACGTTACAAGAATTATTCGCGGTGTTACTTGGGCGTCATTCAGCTCGACTGCGTATTTTGGAGGGTTTCAGAGATTTGGAGGAAAAGTTTGAGAGCGTGTCCTTCCGGACTCAAAAGAGTACGCAGGCTTGAACAATTCGTGTACGTGGAGGATGACAGAAGGATGATCGTTTCGCCTGCGTGCCATTAGCCGTACGTCTCGTTCTGCCACCACGTCTTTGTCTCTCATCGCCTGCCTTTTCAGTCGGGCAACGCTCGTGATCGTAGCTAGGACAAGACCGTAACGTCATTCCCGTATTACTGGGAGGACTTTATTGTGTCTAGGCCCGCACCTGTCCAGCTGCATATCTCAACAGTATAGCTGAACCTTGTACGGAAACGCTCCCCTTTACGTACTGAGACCAAAGAGAACACAAAGGTACATGTGCGTGTTGATCTACTTTCTCACTTGACAAAAGGCTTGTAGAAGCAGAGCAGGAAAAGCGTGCGTGTGTGTGTTCGTCTAGATCGCCGGACTCCGGACAGAAGAACTGTGGTGCTTGTGTGCCTATGCCCAAACGTCCTTCTGCAACCCCTCTCGTTGCTATCACTGCATGAATACTCGTGGAGCAACTGCAATATGCTGCTGATAAAAAAAGTACGGGTTTCCTTTCAGTTCAAAAATTCGAGGGGCGCAGCAGCAGTGTCTACGGAGTTCCGAACAACGCTCCCGGTGGTGTCTTTCGACTTTGTTTTTTGCAGACAAGTGTGAAATGCGCTCGGTGACTCGAAGTTTTCCCTCGGAACGAGCGGAGCCAGGTGGAGGCTACACCCTACAACCTCTCCAGAATGGGAAGACAGAAGTTTCTGGCCTCTTGAGAGCAACTTGGACTTGCGCCGTGCGAAGGAAGATCACGTTCTCCAATTACTACTCTCTATCTGCAACCCCCTCTTGTCACCCATACTGCGTGTACGCTTGAGGAGGCACTGGAACATCCTGCTGACGAAAGCGTGCTGGTTCATTTTCTCTCTGATAAATCAACGGGTGCAGCAGCAGCAGCAGTGTTTATCGAGCTCCCTACAACAATCCCTGGTTCCCCACAACTCTTGCAGCGCATACAAGAACAGAGATGTCAGAAGTTCCTTGTACTGAAACTGCCTTCTTTTCTTCTTCTTCTGGATTCGGACACGGACAGACGATGCTAGCTGTGGATGTGGAGAATGCCAGACTGGGGAACTCGGGGGCACGTGGCGTGACCCGCATGAGACACACCCTGCACTTTCTGGTATGGACGGTGGAAGAGCTGAAACCTTAAGTAATACAACATGGTGTTGAAACACGCGATGCGCCGCGAAACACCCTGCAGCCGCCTCCTCCTTTCTTTGTGAACTCGCCGGTGGCGTCAGTGATAACAGAATCTCTGCGCAGTCTACCAACAACTCAGAAAGAACACCGGCAGCTCTGGAAGAGCGTACGATCGCCTTGCCGACAGGGTGGAGGGGTGTCGAAGAACCAAGAGTACGAAGGGATTCCTGGCACGAATACAAACGCGTCATTTTGCAGCCCTTATACTGGAGAGTCATCCTAGGTGGTATACACTTCGTCTTTTCCGGCTGTTCTCCCAACCTGGTCACAACGAGCAATAAGAACAGTGAAGCAGAACTCCCTCGTTACTGTTGGGATTCCCGATGTTGCGAAAACTGGAATTGAAACATGTCACTTGAGACAGAAGCGTAGACACGGAGACATCAGATGAAGGTGTGAAAGAAGAGGAGAATTCGATGCTTTTGAGTGGCGTAAACGCGGCGAGCCTAAAAGCATAAGATGCGGAAACAAAAGGTTTATCAGCCCGGCGAGGAGCACAAACAGCTGCCGATGCAGGCAGGTGTGGCTCCAGAGTTTAAGCTTTTCTGACCAGCAAAAGACACACGTGAAGTGTTGCGGTCAATCGCTTCTGTAGTACGTAAGCTAGAACATGAGAAACAGCCTTTAGCGCCCGTGGAAAGCGCTCCACCCCAAGTTGTGCGTACGGCGTATCGTTCGCCTTGGACGGAAAAGCACGAATCGCATTCCGCACGAGCGCATCTACAAGAGCTCCTCCAGCCCAGCACTGTGTCGCGGCTGGTGAGATGCCTGCAACTCAAAGGAAGACGACCAACTAGGGTAGCAGCTGCAGCAGGTGAGTGTTGAACGAGTTAAAAGGAAACGCCAGCTACAGGGTAGTGCACACGGAGCTACGAGCAACAGCCAGAGTCAACTTGGAACTGCCGTAACCTCAGGAACGGCAACAGTGCGTCGTTTCGAAAGCACGTACGAAGACGCTGGGGCTGCAACAACACGACAAATGGGGGCCGCTGCATCAAAAAGAGATGTTCTTTAGGGGCGCAGATAATCGTGCCAAGCAGATATCCACGTCACAGGGCACCACGCACTGTGGTTGCAACAAGTCCATACGCTCTGGAATGAACGAACAGTCAAAAGGGGAGACTATCCCTTGCGTACGCCAGACAAGGAAATAAGAGAAGCATTGGCAGCGGTAGACGCATTCCTGATCCAGCCCTCCACCAACAGACTTTGTGAAAATGAGATGCCCAAAAGGCTGCAGTTCCTCTGGTTTATATATAAGCGTTCGAACACGCATCCTTTTCTGTAGAACCAGCAGTGCTCTGTCTTGAGGGGTGAGCCTCACGCGTTTGTTTCTGGTCAGAAGAGCAGCGCCTTATTTGTACGATCTCTAAGGCACGCGGTTTTGTTCCTGATTAGAAGAGCAGTGATAGTTTCTACGCATGATTTCCGTTTCTAAAACTCATGATGCGCACAATGCACAGTATATATAGTAAATACTAACCACACGGAAGATGATACACACCTGGTTTGCAGACTCGATCTAAATTCTCTTATCATGTGTCTCCTTAATGTTACTCGGAACGTGTTCGATAAACACACACTCATTGACCATGTTACACATATAACGTGTACGTACCCGCATTCCCTGCCTACCCATACACCGGTGCTGCGTGCACCATGCTCTTCCGTGGAATTTACTGAGTCTGCGTGGCCCTCGAGAAGCAGTGGCGAATGTCTTACTGGTGCACACGGTAGAAATAACGGTCCGTTTGTATGCAGCGTGACATGGGATGCAGGTACATACAGATGACTACACAAGCTAGTAAGTACACTCGTTCGTGAAGACGCAGTGAATTTACGTTGATCTACGCAGTAACACCAACCACACGATAAATAGGTGTGCTTCATCGGCCACACCCTGGCATTTTTTCTTATTACCAGCGTGACAAAAGTAACACGCGAACACTCCCTCGCGTAAAACAGGGTTTATACAATATACACGCACCTGTCGCGCAGGACACGAAGAGAAATCACCCGTATTCAGACCCTCGTAAGAAGCGTCGATGTTGGTACCATCCCACGAAATCCTTGTCATGCACAGTTTTCCCCCCATCTGTGCAAGAAGGCTACTTCGCTTGTTGCGACTAGAAACTTGTTTGTGGGACGCCTTTTCTTCTCAATGAGATTGTGCAGAAGACGTAAGTGGGCTTTTCCAAGAAGGCGCGATTTTCCCCCTATTCAGCTGCAAAAAAAGAGGGCCTCTACTTGCCCTGGCCCACGCCGGCTTCATTGGTGTGATTATGACCCTCACCGGGAAGCAAAACTGTGGACACCGTAGTGTTGACTCCCATCGGTATAACGTGTAGAACATCATTCCTGATAGTATTATATTCTCTTCTCCATAGGAGAGTTCCCGGGGACGCAGTGACACCAATATTTGTGAGAGTTTCCCATATCCAACGCATGTTATTGCAGTGCCTTACAGCGTTTCCACTCGGACGCATAGTCGCGTGGCTTCAGTGTTCTTACCCATAATTGTGATGGCGTTCTACGTCAAACGAGATGGCGGGTCAGTGTTGTAGCATAAATGTGGCATAATAACAAACAGATATTGTTGTGTTTAAATGTGGAGAAATCCAAGTGGTGATTTACAGTTTGAATGTTCAAAAGTAAGTGTGCTCGATGCAGAACTAGTAGTGATATGTGTTGTTTTATTACTACTGCGGAAGAGGAGCGTTTCTCCTGCACTCTACAGGTTTAAAGTTTACCGCCCATTCTATATTTCGGCTCAAAATGTGGATCTCGTAGTTTAAATATTGATAACACACTCAAGACTACCCTCTCCCAAGATCACCTAGCCATCGTACGCATATTTATATATATATATATATGTATACATACATATATATGTGTGTGTGGGTAAATATGCATGTATAACTCCAAATGCAGACACGTGCCTCTATAAGGAAAGAGAAAGAAAGGTTCAGAATTAGAGAGAAGTAGGGCCAGGAGAAACGGCGAGGAAGCCGTTGCAGCCTGCGATTGTTGAGGCGTTACATGCGTAGTCTGAGGATAACAGATACACGCAACTGACGGGTGCTTCGTGTAGTTTTAATGGAACTTCCCCATCCGCTGACGAAGATACTAGTACGCTTGTGCGCATATATCGTCCAGGAGTGGATGTCTCGTGTCATTCACGTGGTTTGTACGCACGTGTGCTAATCCATACAGCGTACGTAGAAATCCACGTTACTCCCAGCTTCCTCTGTACACGTATGGACGTGTCACAGGGTAAGAGAAGCCCTCAAGGTAGGAGGGGCTCTTTCTGTGTAAATAAGCTCAACGCAATAGCAAACTGTGTCCTACAGTTTCAACCAGACAAAAGGAAACTACACGCGAAATTGTGCGTCCGTGTGTCTTGTCTCCCGTCTACGCATACCAATCTACCACTCTCAGTGTCGATCGCATGTGTATACACACAAATACGGACACACTTGTCCATAGGTGCCCATTTGGACAACACAGGAGCACCACAAAACTGCAGGTACGTGTAATTTCAGTCTGCTTCGTCCGGTCTCACTTTCCTTTATCTCCAGATTCATCTCTTTGTGCGTAAACGTCGATGCGGACGTATATATGTAAGTACATCTGCGCGGATATTTCTGCAAAATGTAGGAAATTAAATGTCCGTCGTGCACTTTTTTTTTAAATTTGCTGACTAGCAAAGGTACACATCTGTGTGTATGTCCGTACATATGTATAGACAAGTCAAACTATCCATACGTATATACGCGTATAGGCGCACTTATATTTGTATTAGCAGAAGAATGTGCAGCCGTATATCTATGTGTCTATCAATCAGTTTATCGTACGTCTCCCCATACGTGCATCCAGCGAGGAATTCACACACATGTATACCACATAAATATGTGCAAGCATACAAATCTACGGATAGCCTTTTTTACAGCCATATCTATCTATCTATATATACATATATATACGTATATTTATTTGCCAGCATGTTTACAGGTTGAGTGGAGAGTCGCGACACTGTTACCTATTCCCCGTCATCTAAAACGGGTTGTTATAACCCCAGATACCTCCGAGTACATGTACGTAAATACATCTATGTGTGTATGTCCATGCGTATATATATGTATATATATATATATGCGTGGCTAAGTGCATAAGGTTGTGCCCCCAGTACAGCGGCGCACACATTCGCAGTGCGTTTTCATTGCGTGTGCAAGTATAGTCATCTTGCTGCCTCTGTGTACATGGTAATTGTTTTGTTTTCTCTCGGTCTTCGGGTCGACTGCGGCAAGAACGTGATATGTAGTGCCATCCTCGCTTATGCCAGATGTAGCTTTTTCTTCTGGAACGTATTTGTATGGAGGTCCGTGAGACATCCGAATCGAAGATCCATCCCAGCTGCTTTCGTGGCTGTCTCCCCTCCTATCGACTGAAAAGAATACATACATATGTTAAGTGTGGGGACGTGTGCACACACATGGAGTTATGCGTCTTAGCACACACGGTTGTGACTGAGTAGCGGATGATCCTCAACGGCTTCTTCCTTTCACATCGACGTTGGTGGGAAGTGTTCTGTAAATCTGTAGCCCACGTTGACGCACGTCTTTCTGTGCGCGATTATAGGCATTCTTGAATCACACGTTATTTACCTGCTTTTTCGTAATTGTCCAACGAGACTCTCTCTGGATAATTGCCTACGCATGTACATATATATGTAAATATATGTAGCAACACCTCCTATCACTGTTTATCAACATCATCTTTGTCCCGCAAGTGTCTCTCTCCTCCTATTTTCGCAGAGACTCACCTCGACCCCTGTAAAAGAAAAGCTTCATGGGAATTTTCCGGACTCTGTAAGTGGTCTGCATATTTGAGTTGGGCCTTCATAAATCCCACGAAGGGAGTCGAAGCGTATACTTTTTGGTTATATCGACCGCGCTCTGCAGCAGAACTTTTTCGTATCTTTCGCCTCGTGTATACATGTCTAGCTGAAGATAAAATCTGCAATTTACACGTTCGCAAAAGGGTATGTCTTTCCTTTGTCTTTGAAGCGGGGAATTTACAGATACATTGCTGTAGTTCATGTAGAGTGCAGCTTTCTGTACAGGCGCGGTTATTCGGATAAAACCATACGCAGGTCTCACACTCGTTTGCACTGCACACTACTCCCATCAGCCCTCCGTTACGGTGCGTACAGTGTTGGTTACCGTTGTTGTGGAACGGTGCTGCTGCTGTTGCTGCCGCTGTTGCTGCCGCTGTTGCTGCTGCTGTTGCTGCCGCTGTTGCTGCCGCTGTTGCTGCCGCTGTTGCTGCAGCTGTTGCTGCAGCTGTTGCTGAGGCGGCTGCTGCGTTGCAGTTCTGGCACAGTCTCGACCGTGTCCGTGTGCTGCTGTGGGAGCTATTAATTTACAGCGCCTTTTCAAGCTGCGGCTGCCGCTGCTCCGGCTGCAGCCACTGGTTCAGAGGCCACTGCTGCAGCAGGTCGGACTGCTGCTGCTGCTGTTGCACGGGCTCGTGTAAAGCAGCTGCTGCAGGTCGACACGCCGACGCTGTTACTGCCGCTGCTGTTTTTATTGCCGTTGTGACTGTTGCAGCCGCTACTGCTGCTGCTGCTCCTCCGGCTGCTGCTGCTCATGTAGTGTCAAACCCACCAGCTAGAAGGCGTGTCGCGTCATCTGCAGTTGTGCCATCTTGTCGTGCGTACTAGGCTTTTCTTTCGCATTTTGTCTTTCCCTGTCTCCAGACCCTTCCACGAACAAGATCATCCATATTGTCAAGCTCTGTGACGTCCTAATATTTCCCTGCATCTCTTGCATCTACTGGATCTCCTCGTTTTTCCGTACGATCTGCCCGTGATTCTTCGTACTTTCCCGTGCATCTATCTTTGTATGATTTCCTTACCCTCTCGTCTTCTCCGCAGCGCGTCTGTCAGTGTGTGTGCTGGCGCTGCAGCAGCAGGAGCAGCAGTAGCAGCACGAGACGACTAGCTGCTATGTATACTATACCCTGCGGAACGTCAACCGCAACAGCCGCAGCGCGGCTCGTGAATGATGAAGCTGCGGCTGTTCGAGCGCTTACGATCTGATGAGACATTCCTGACCGCCGCGTCTTCTTTCTCATCTTTTCGCTCCTCTCCATATTTCCCACTGCCACTCCCGCCTTCAGCAGCCATCATATCGCCACACTCTGCTGCCGCGGTTCTTCAGCCCCGCCCGAGCAGCAGGCCTGTGTCCGCAGCAGCAGGCACAGCAGGATCAGCAGAAAAACTGCAACGCGAATGACTGCATCTCAGAAATCAGAAACACGGCAGCGCGGCGACCTCTGTTATGCATGGCCGTATAACATATGCGCAGCAAAAACGTCCATGAGAGCAGAACCACCGGAGCAGCGACCTCCTACGTGAAGACGGCCAATATCTGCACAGAGCACACACGTCCATGAACAGGTGGACGCATAAGGACGCAGTTACTAGCTTCGCCTACTTCTGCAACTCATCCAGGCGCACTGCTATGAACACGACCACCGGCTAGTGGTCAAAACAGGGGGAGATGGACCGCGCGGGTAGTCCAGCCAGCCATACCAGCAGCGCCAGCACCAGCTGCAGCAAAACAGAAAACGGTGTGCTGCCGTGCGTTTCCAGTTTCGTCCCTCAACCGCAGAGAGAAGTGCGATGCGCACCTCCCCAGAACCATGCAGCCGCCAGGGTTGCAGTCCTGCTCTAGCAAAAGCGAAAAAGCGGTATGCGCGACGCTGTGGCGTGGACCACAGTGACTACGGCACCGCGCTTCCGGCAACAGCAGGAAAGGAAAGATGCGGCAGAACAGCTGCTGCCCCCCATACACTTCCTTCTCAATCGCGGCAGCAGAACACTTGAGAACCTGCACCGGCACAAAGAGTAGAATGCGACTGGTCGCAGCAAAGGAGTAACGGCAGCGACGCGAAGTAGCGGAAACACCACCAGAGCAGCAGGAGGGAAGAACGCCAGCATACCGGCGGGAGCACTAGCAGCAGCTGCTGCTGCAGAGGCAGCAACGACAGGGGAAACCGCAACTCCGCGGTGAGGCTCGTAGCAGGTAAGCAGCTACTAACGCTTGAAAAAGCAGCAGGGTGGCACCCCAGCGGGACAGCAACATCAGACAGTTTCGTTCACCGCAGAAGCGCCAACATCATTAGCAGCGACACTCAGATATACAGCAGCAGCAGCAAGAACATTCAGACGCACGTGCTCTGGCTGGGAGAGCAGCCGCAGCAGCTGAAAAGGAGCCGTAGGAAGAGCAGCAGCAACGGCAGCAACGCTGGTTGGTGCGTGGAGCAGGAAGCTTTATTAGAGGAAACCAGCGTCTGCGCGAAAAAAGGTACACACGGCTTCTCTACATCCTCTGCTACCGTACGCATCCTTCAGAGGAAAAGCAGCAGCAAATATATATATATATATATATATATATATATGTACATATGCACAGCTGCAGAGGGAGCAGAACAGCAGCAGGGAGCCGACAGAAGAAATGCGTCCCACCGTCGGGTGAAAGTGTGGCTACAGCAACAGCAGTCTTTTTCCACTGTCCCTCTCGAGTGACAACGGCAGCGGCAGAGATACGCGCCGCTCGGCAGCTTTCTTCTCGAGACTGCGGCGCAGGCTGCCACTGCAACAGACAAAAATTTATTTTTTTCTGCATGTGTTCGGCACGAAACGTCTTTATGGCAACGCGTGACTACTACACATACACACACACACACACACCCACACACAGAAGGGTGCGTCCCGTGTGTGCCTCTCTAGGCAAAGGTCTATCCTTCCGTGTTTAAATCAGGCACACGCGCACATATGTGGAAGCATATCTGTATATAGCCAAGTGTATGTACAGATCTCCCTCCATCTACTATATGTGTGTATATCTGCGCGTAGCAGTCGGTGCGTGTATGGGCGAGTATGGCTGACAAGAGAGGAGAAAAGTCAGCCTGAAAGAGGAGAAAAACACCGGCTGCGAACAGGTGCCACGTTACGGAGACACGGAAGGGAAAAAAGAAGATGTGCTGCGCTGCTGCGGTGTACGCACACACCTACTGGTGCCGCTTTCCCACACCACAGCAGACAGGTGTGAGACAGGGGCTGCCTGCGATGTTCACTCACAGTTAAATGAATGTTGCCTTTTTTCTTTTTATACAGACGTGCATCTACTGGTGTAATTCCCTCCCCACGAGTCTTCCTCTCTGCAAGTCTTTGATATCTATTTGTTAATACTTACTGCTGCCACACACACACACAGACGTTTCCCTCGGGGGCGCGGGTGTATATCACATGTGTCTTTGTACGAGTAAGAAGCGGACATTTCCAGCGCCAGTGTCTCCTCACTTGGGGAGTAGATACATACGTCTGTGTACGTCAATACATATGTCTCAGTGCATACATATATTTGTAGACATATCTCTATATGTGTATATTCGTAGGCATACGTGTATACGTATGTATATATTCGTACTTATATGTATGTACGTATGTATATAATTGTACACATGTGTGTATATATATGCATATATATGTACGTATTTGTCCTAGTATGTATATACATGTACACACTTGTACATATATATATAGAGAGAGATAGCTGTACACGCACATGTATATATATATATATGCATTTGTACATAAATGTATCTATTTGTATATACGTGTAGACATGTATACATATATACGTATATCTGTATTAAGTGGCCCTACTCATATACATATACATATATGTATATTTTGTATATATATGTGTGTATATGTATATCTATGATGCGACCTTGTTCATTCATACTTCCCTTTAGGTAATGGGGGCACGTCTTGCTTCATGTGTGAACTTCCTTATATACATCACTGCTCCTGGCGTCTATACCCGTGTCCGGTTCTGTATTCCCTTCCTTCCTGATATTTACGCCCTGCACCTCTACGTGTGTACCGGGGCAGAACACGCCGGTGGGACACAGACGTGTTAGAGCGAATAGAGCGGAGGACATTTCTTGTAAAGTTCTGCATGCCTTGACCTATCCACTATAAATTTGATTCACATCTACATATATATCTTGCCTTGTCGCCCGCAGTATAGTTTCAGGCTTACACATATATATATATATTTGTATCTTGCCTTAGGGCTCGCAGAATAAATTCAGCTTCCACCACACACGTATATGTATCCCTCGGTCGGGGTGACGGTGCTGCTGCTGGTGGGATGCTTTTCACCTCGCAAACAGAGAAATATTTTTTGTTCACCCATCGCGTGGCATGTCTGTCTCCCGCGAAAGACGTGTGTGTGTTTTAATGGGCGTGGACTTATCCTTCGGTCTCTGCTTTCATCTGTAGTCTTACAAATATCATTACTGTATCGATACACACACTCTCTATACATGTTTTTGTGTTGCATCACAGAAGCAGACGCAGGGGAATTTATTTATTCCTCAGGGAGGGGCGAACCTGCTTCACATTCCACGCCCTGTATATCTGAGTTTCGCTGCGCATGCACACGCATGGCTCCATATATACCTCATATATACTCATACGAATATATATATATATATATATATGTATATGTAGATATAGATGTGTAGTTGGTGGACGTATAGGTGGGTGAGAGGCGTATGCGTGAGTTTTCTACTATGTGTTTGCTGCCGGTGTGGAAGCCCTGTAGACTGCTACTGCGTGTGTCCACCGTGGCGCTCCGTCTACAAACAGCCGCCGTCGTTTCTTCGTTCGCTGTCTCGCGCTCCCTTCGTGTCCTCCTCCACGTGTTCATCGGTGGGGAGCCCATGCATGCACCGAGAAAAAGAGAGGGAAGTGCGACGAAGACGAAGAAGAAGTAGAAGACGAAGAAGAAGAAGACGAAGAAGACGAAGAAGAAGCGGAATCTGTTATGTTGTGAGTGTGTGCTGCATGTCTCTGGGTAGGAACTGCTGCGGAGAACGGGACGAAAGACAGTTGCCCGCCTACGCGCTGGCGCGTCTGTGTAATGAGCGCTCGCCGCTTCGACCCCCAGCAGCCGCCGGGCTTCGAGGAAATATTAAATATACGGAGATACGAGTTCATACATCTCTCTAAATTTACGACGATTTTATGTATACATGCTCTCGTTGACGATTTGAAAATGGGGGGGGCGGGACACACGCCATCGCTGGAGCGACTATGTGTCGATCTCTTGGAGTTGCACGCGTGTATGCGCATCTGTGTATATATATACATAAGTGAACATATATATTTGTATATATGCACATGTATGTACACGCCTGTGTGCGCATCTTTGTATATATACACATATATGAATACATAAATTCATGTATATGTATACATATATATATATATATATGTGCAGCTATATAACAGGGACTCTTTCGGCTTCGGGGGACGTGTGCACGGTGTGTCAGGAATGTTGTGCAGCTGAGCATCAAAGACGTGCCGGTGGGGGGCATGCCACTTGTTAAGAGGACAGTTATCTGTGTTTTTTTCTTCCTGAGTAATTGCTGGGTTTCCCTCTTGGGCGGACGCTCTTCCGCCTCGAGGCATGGCGCCTCAGGAGCAGCAGCAGGAGCCCAACGCGTCGCTTGTTGCATCTCTACGCCGCTCTGCTGCTGCCTCTCCTGCAGCCGTAGCAGCAGGTGTTGGCGACCCCCACCACCGGGCAGCAGGAGAGGCAGCCGTTCCAACAGCAGCAGCCTCTGCAGAGGGGGAAGTGGGCGCAGGGGCGGCAGCAGGTTCGGCCAATGCAGCCGAGCCAGCAGCAGCAGATTCAACAGATGAGATAGTGAGAGCAGAGGCCGCACGGCGCGGCGCTGCAGCGGCAGTAGTAGCAGGGAGAGGAGGAGCAGCACATGCAGCAGAGACACCGTCAGCAGCTGATGCCGTCGGAGACGTAGGGACACCGCCTTTTTCTGCAGCAGCAGGAGCAGATGCAGAGGAGGCAGCAGCAGACGCAGAGGAGGCAGCACTAGCTGCAAGCGCTGTACAGGCAACGGCAGCTGACGCAGCCGAGAGAAGAGCAGCGGACGCAGCAGAAGTAACAACAGCACGTCCAGCAGAGGCAACGGCGGCGGACGCAGCCGAGAGAACAGCAGTAAATACATGCGAAGGGATGGCGGCTTCAGAGGAAAGTCGGCCTGAAGAAGCCGCTGCAGCAGGGACGAGAACGAGAGGAGAAACAGCAGCAGCAGACGCAGGAACAGCGACAGCGTCAGATCGGGCGGATAGGGGGCGGGTGGATGCAGAGGCTGCGGAGACAGCAGATAGCGAAAGGGTAGGAGCACGTCAAAGAGAAGCAACAGAAGAAAAAGGACAGAAGGAGGAAAGGGAAGAAGAGGAAAAAGAACAGCAGGGAGAAGCAGTGGTAGCAAGTGTTCCTGAACTAACATCAGCAGCAGAAACGACAAAGGGAGAGTCTTTGGACGAACGTGCCGTTGCAGCGGAGGGAAATTTGGTAGTTACGTCTGCTGCTGCTGCTTCGAGTCCTTCGATTCCCGCTGAGTTGGCCCGCTGCGATCCTGCGGTCTGTCCTGATGCTGCAGCTTCTTCTTCGCCATCTATAGGATATCTTGCGGCTGGAGGTGATTCTGCTGCTGCTGATTCTGCGGCAGGTCGCTCTGCGACTGCTGATTCTTCTGCTGCCGATTCTCGTGCTGCCAACTCTCACGCGGCGGACCCTGCTGCTGCCGACTCTGCTGCTGCCGCCTCTGCTGCTGCCGGCTCTGCTGCCGCCGCGTCTCCTGCTGCGACTTCTCCAGCTGCTGATGCTGCTGCTGGTGACTCTGCCGCTGGTCACGCGGCGGCACCTGCTCTTGTTGCTGCAGGCCGTTGCCCTGACGGAGAGCTTTCTTCCGTCTCTCCTCTTCAATCTTTGCCTTCTTCCTCGTCACGCCTGTCTTCTTCCACTTCGTCTTCGTTTTTTCCTCCTGTGACGCCATCACGTTTTTCTGTTGTCCATTCCTCCCTCTCCTCCTCTTCTGCGGCTATTGCTGCTGTTTCCTCTGCGTCTCTCCCCTCGGTCGTTCCTGCGACTGCCGCTTCCCCTGCTTTTGTCTCCCCATCTTCTTCTCCTCCTTCGCGCTCTCCTCCTTCCGCTGCCTTCTCCTCTTCTTCCTCGTCGCCGTCTGGTGCTGCCGCTGCCACGTCTGCGGGTGGTGTGGGGTCTGGGCTGCTCCAGGGCGTGCTGCGGTCGGTGCTGATGCTGCTGCTGCCTGCGGAGCTGCAGCAGCTGGTGAAGACAGCAGAGGGAGCCTCGGTCCACTTACTTCAGAAGCAGCTGCTGCTGCAGCATATAACCCTGCAGCCTCAGCTATTTGCTGCTCTGCATCTTCCTTTCTCTCTTCTTCACGGCTATGTTGGGAGAGTTACTGTTGCTGTTCCGGCGAAGGAAAAAAAGCCGGAGCAGCAGCGCGAAAAACATGGAGAGAAGGAAAGGGACCATGGAGAGGAAATAGACGAGGAGGATGAGGTGCAACAGCAGCAGCCGGCAAACGAAGGCGAGAAACGAGAGGGGGGAAGAGAGAACGAGCAACAGCCGCAGCAGGAGGGGCAACAAACGCGACGAGAAAAAACAGTCACAGAAGAGCAGCAGCGGCGTTCGCAGGGCGACAGGAAGCAGCAGCGACAGCTGAACCAAGAGCTGCAGCAAACGCAGCGACCGTGTTTGCCACAAGATGAAGTGGACCAGCACCAGCCGGCGCAGCAGCAGGAACAGCGGGAAGGTGAGCGCCAGAGGCTGGACAACGAGCAGCAGCATCTGCAGCAGGAGAAACAGCTGCCACAGAAGCAGCAGGAGAGACACCAGCGAGAAGAGTCGCTGAAGGACACGTGGACCGACAAAAGAGAAAGAGCTGATGCTGCTGCTGCAGCTGCTGATGCGTGTGTGGAGCGGCAAAGTCGAGAAAGAGCCTTAACAGCATCACGAGATGCTGCAGCAGGTGGTGCTGCAGCAGCAGGCGATGCAGCAACAAGAGATGCAGCAGCAGCAGGAACAGAAAATGTCGCTGCTGCGAGTCCTTTCTCTTTCGATCCGCCTACAGATGCAGAAGGAGTTCAGCGTGCGCATGCGGAACTGCTTCAGGAACTGCAACAACCCCAGCAGCAGAAGCAGCAGCAGGACGCGCGGCCGCATGAACAGCAGGAAGTAAAAAGGGAGCAACCGCAGCAACGGCGGCAGCTGCAGCAGCGGGAGTCGCAGGAGGACCTGCCCCAAGCAGACGCAGAGTCGACTGCGGATACGACGAGTCATCCCTACGAGAAAGGCGTGCTTGGATCCCCGGGGAGCGAGGCCAGTGCTGCGACCTGTTCGGCAGCAGCAGGAGAGACACAAGCAGCAGCGGAAGAGAGGGCAGCCGCACAAGATAGAGCGAAAGCAAGAGGAGAAGGGCGAGCAGCACGAGGAGGAGGAGCCCGGGACACAGGAGCACCACCAGCAGCAGTAGGACACAAAGACGCCGCAAGAGAAGTTAGTTTGTCAGCGGAGAGCCGAGCAGCAGCAGCCTCAACCGCCAGAAGGACATCAGCAGCAGGGGCGACTGCAGCGCGCAGAGACAGAGAAGAAGGAGAAGTCGCAGCAGCGAGGAGAGCAGCAGCAAGTCGCCGGGCCCCTACAGCGGCAGCCGCAGGAGCGGGAGCGTCTCTCCGTGTAGAGATAGATAGCCTGGTGTTGGTAGTGGCTCCCAGACCTGCCTCCGAGTGTCCTGCAGCCGAGTTTGAAGCGGCAGTACAGCGCCGACGGCAGCAGCTGCTCGAAGCAGCAGATCTGTTGCTGCTGCGGGAGGAGCAGGAGCAGAAGCAGCAGCAGGGGCAGCAATGCGCGGGACAGCAGCAGCAGAAGACGGAGCAAGGACCGCGTCAGGAAAGGGAGCGGGCGCTAACGCAACTGGAGTGTATGAGCACGCAGCAGCAACAACAGCAACAGCCGGCGGGGGAGCTGCTGCAGCAAATGCAGCAGCTGCAGCAGCAGATGCAGCAGGCCCAGAAGCAGCAGCAGGAGCAGCAGCAAAAGCGGGCAGGACGGAGAGGACTCAAAGGCCCGCTGGCTGGGGCAGCAGCCTTTCTCTACCGGTGGGTCAACGGTCTGCTGCATGATATTTTTGTTGACATTCGGCAGGTCCACATTCGTATCGAGACTTTACTGCCGTCGGATTCTCCTGCGCACCTTCCTGTTGCTTCACCTGCTGCTGCAACTTCTCATTTCCTTGCTCGGCTACGTCCCCCTCCCGCTGCTGCTGCTACATTCTCACCTGCTACTGCTGGTGGTGTTGCCCGTCGTGCTCGTGCTGCGGCAGCTGCGGGGACGTCCGGGACAGATGCATGCGGACTAGGCAGCAGCTATGGCGAAGGAGGAAGACTTGAGGTCAGGAAGGACAGCACCAGCAGCATCCGCGAAGGAGAGAGCTCCCGAGTCAGGAGCAGCAGCGACAGCGCCATCAGCCACACCTTCAGCGCACGAAGAAGGAGAAGGTGCAGCAGCCTGCACGCACAGCGCAGCTTCAGCAGCAGCAGCAGAGCGGTATTTGACAGCAGCTGCACCAACAGGAGCAGCACCGCTGCGTCTTTGCTCCCCAGGAGCGCCTCAAGCAATCGAAGAAGCAGCGACACCGACAGCAGGAGCAGCAACAGGAGGACAAGGACCAAGAGCAGCAACAGGAAGAGCAACAACTGGAGCAGCAATGCGGAGCAGTTCAAACGCCGTAGCGGAGACACACACCGGAATTCCTCTCTTAAAAGCAGTTTCTTTTCCGACGAAGTTTGCCGAAACCCGCTGGCTAGCAGGGCTGCTGCTTCTGCTGCTGTCCCTGCAGGTTATGCTGCCGCCGCAGCCTTCGAAGCTGCTGCTGCTGCTGGACCTGTCGCTGCTGCTGCTGCGCGCCCGTTCGCAGTTGGCATCACGCTGCAGCAGCTGCTGCTGAGGGAGGTCACCGCTGCAGCATTTGTTGCAGAAGCAGCCGGAGTGGAAGCGGCGGGTGGTTTGGCGGCGGCAGCCGCAGCAGACGCAGCAGCAGCAGCAGCGGCAGAATCATCGGCCGCACACGCACCTGCGGCGACAGGAAGGGCAACAGCAGCAGCAGGTCACGCAGAAGCAGCACGGAGACGCGGAAGTGCAGGGCAGGCGGAACAGCAGCAGCTGCAGCAGCAAAGGGAAGGGCAACAGCGGCACGAGCTGGCGGTCGATGACAAGACGGGATTTGAAAGAAGAGAAGAGCAGCAACTGGTGCATGCGCCTGTAGCCGCCTCTTTGCCGTCTTGTCGTTCTACGTCTTCGACCTCCTCCGATGTGTCCCCGAGTGTGCCTAGTGTCTACCGTGTGTTTCACGTGGACGGATTTGCAGTGTACGTACACCCGGAGTTGTTTTTTTTGCAGCCCACGACTGCTGCGGCCGACCAGCTTCGCAAGCAGCTCGAGAGCTGGCTGCAGCTGCAGCAGCGAACGCGAGGCCAAGGAGAGCAGCGGAAGGAAGAAGATGGAGCAGAACAGAAGCAGCAGCAGGAAGAAAAGAAAGGACCAGCGCAGCAGCAACAGCAGCCAGAAGGGAGAGCCGATCACCAGCAGCAACGGCCGGAAAGAGAAGAACACCTGCAACAGCAGAGAGAAAAAAACAAGGAGGAAAAGCAACCTCAGGCAGCAGCGAGAGATGCTCTACACGCACAAGCTGCCTTACGTAATCACGGGCAGATAGAAAAGGAGAAAGAAAGACATAGGAGTGTCTCTCACAACTTGGTAGCTCCTTCCTTTTCTGTTCAACCACAGAGACAACGTTCACGAAGAGTTGCGGAATCAGCAACCGCGGAAGCAGCAACAGCAGATGCAACAACAGCAGATGCAGCAACAGCAGACGCAGCAACAGCAGACGCAGCAACAGCAGATGCAGCGGCGACAGAAGAGACAGCCGCAAATGCTGGGGCGTCTGAAGTATCGCCAGCAGTGACTTCAGCCGCAGCAACAACACCAGCACCTGCAAGTACAACGCCAGCTGCAGCAGCAACAACGTCAGCTGCAGCAGCAACAGCGCCAGCTGCAACAGCAACAACGCCAGCTGCAGCAGCAACAACGCCGGCAGCAGCACCACCAACGCCAGCAGCAGCAACATGGCCCCCAGCAGCACCAAGGACGCCAGCGGCAGCAGCAACAAGGTCAGCAGGCCCAGCAACAACGCCAGCAGCAGCACCAGTAACGCCAGCAGCAGCATCAGCAACGCCAGCAGCAGAATCAGCAACGCCAGCAGCAGCATCAGCAACGCCAGCAGCAGCATCAGCAACGCCAGCAGCAGCATCAGCAACGCCAGCAGCAGCACCAGCAACGCCAGCAGCAGCACCTGCAACAGCACCTGCAACAGCACCAATGCTGGCAGCAGCAACGACGCCAGCAGCAGCAACAACGACGCCAGCAGCAGCACCAGCAACGCCAGCAGTAGCACCAGCAACGCCAGCAGCAGCACCAGCAACGCCAGCAGCAGCACCAGCAACGCCAGCAGCCGCACCTGCAACAGCACCTGCAACAGCACCAATGCTGGCAGCAGCACCAACGCCAGCAGCAGCACCAAGAACGCCCGCGGCAGCACCAACGCCAGCAAGTGATAGGGCACGAACAGTAGCAGCCGCGGCCGAAAGAAGGAGTTTACCTGCGATATTTCTGGTGGAACCGACTCGCGGTCGGCTGCTACTGCGACAGCGGAATGTGGATCTGTCGGCTATGATTGCTGCAGCAGCTGCTGCTACTATGGACAGAGAGAACAAGACGCAGCAGCACCTGCCGCTGAACGTTCCTCTTTCACCTGCGCAGCAACAGCAACTGAGCCAGAAGAAGCAGCAGCAGCAAACCTCCGCCGCGAGTGATGCACCGAGAGAAGGCCCGCGCAGTTCCGCGTGGGGCAAGGAAGCCGCGACAGCTGCGGAACGTGCGAACTCGTCTCCCACAGCTACAGTGGCAGCAGCGGAGGATGCTGTTACTTTTAGGACACCGCCTGATGCACCGGGAAAACACGAGACGGCGGTAGCAGCAGCAGCATTCCCGGAAGCAACAGCAGCAGCATTCCCCGGAGCAACAGCGGCAGCAGCCCCGGAGGCAGGAGCAGCAGACTTCCCGGGAGCAGCAGCAGCAGCAAATTTCTCGACAATAGCACCAGCCGCTGTTGCTCCAGCAGCAGACGGCGCAGCGGCCAGTGGGGTTGTCGGGGGAAACCCAGGAACTACTGGTGCAGCCGGAGAGGCAGCTGGGGGGCCAGCAGCAGCAGTAGACGAGGAAGAAAGGGAGGAAACAAACGCGGACTTGGCTTTGTTGCAGCACGCAGAAGCACATGGAAAAGAAGAAGCGTCTGCGGCTGCTTACGGGGTAGTGCTGTCTGTGGACGCGCTACGGGCCAGCGTCCCTGCGGTGTACGTACAGCACACGACGTTTTTTCTGCAGCTGCTGCGCGACTACTCCGAGCAGCTGCTGCTGCAACAGCAACGAATTGAACTTTTTCATCCTTACAGGCCTCACGTTCAAAGTAAGCTGCGTTCCCTCTATCTGCACGTTGTTATCTATATATTTTATATACATAGATAAATATGTGTAGATAGATAGATAGACTCATACGCAGCATACGTGTAGATATATATCAAAGTGCTGACGTCAGTATGAGGCAGTGCTACATACACGTGTATATATATACACATATACATATATATATATATATGTGTATGCTTGTTTACACCCGCTTGCTGCGTATGCATGCGTATATATATATATACAGACGTCTCAGGCACCTACGTATACATATATATATATATATACATATGTGTGTATATATATATGTCCATATCCTTGCTGGAGTTGTGAAGACGAAGAAAATAGAGAGAGACAGCACGTGGGTACAAGACGGAAGGGAGAGGAAATGGGAGAGAGCTTTTGGCGTGTCCTGGAAGTAGCCTTGTGTGTCCTTCCCGCTGATGCTACGCTGCTGTCGTTGATGCTGGTCCGGTGATGCCGCTGCTGCTGCGATGACGCTGTTGCTGCGGTGCTGCTGGTGCTGCTGCGGTGATGCCGCTGCTGCTGCGGGGATGCTGGTGGTGCTGCTGGTAGATATTGGCAGAAGTTTTTTTTTCGAAGGTCACTCGCATGCACAGCCCAGAACACATGTGAGACTCAAAATACGACGGCAACTTCTCTGCGGCTCCACTGCATGTGCTCCGCCCACGCTTATGTTCATCTCCCCTCTTTTCGTACTTCCGTGTGGTGACGTGTAGTGTGCCTCGCTCACGGTGTCTGGGCGTCTGCGCCTCTGTCTCTGTGTAGGTCTGTCCTCCTCCATCTGTCTCCTCTATACACACGCGTGATCACCCACATAAATGTCTTTTTTTTCATCTCTCTAGACGCATGCGTCTTCTTCATATATTAATATACAGTAGACCTCTCGGCTGGACACACGTGTACTATGCAGGTGTGCATACATACACATACACACATATACCTATAGATATAAGCGTATATATATATATGTATATATCCATATGTGTGTATACAGACGTCCCTCGTCAGTACACGCGTGTACTACGCACGTGTACGTATACATATATATATATATATGTGTATGTATACATATATGTATAAAGACATCCCTCATCTGTACACCCGTTCACTACGCAGGTGTACGTATACACACACATATCATATATATATATATATACATACGTATACAGACGTCCCTTTGGTGTACAGGCACGTCCTTCGCAGGTATACGTATATGCGTATATATCATATACTTGGTAATCCCTGCCATATACATTTATATGTGGAAACAGTTCTTCCTATGAAGCCCTGCGGATGTGTACGTGCGTGTTTCTGCTGCTTGCTAGTCAAAGGGAGAGTCACCTGTCTACCTACCTACGTATGTATCTATCTATGTATATCTGTCTAACTGTCTATCTATTTATCTTATTTATCTATCTAACCTACCTATCTATCTATCCTATCTATCTATCTATATATCTCTCAATGTATACATATATATATATATACATGTAAAGGCATCTCACCTAAACAGCGTTATACTACGCGGTTATTGGGGTGTTGCTGCTAGTTGCTACTCAGAAAAAGAGTCACGTATCTCTCTCTCTATCTATGTGTCGATAAATTTGTACAGGGGTCTCGGCTACGCAGGTTTATATTACGCAGGTATGTGTGTGTTGCTGCTGCGTGGTAGTCAGAAGAAATAGCCGCCTCTGGTGGCGGTACGCGGTGGGATGCGTGCTGCGGCAACGGCGTTGCGCTGCTTCGGGTTGCAGTCCTTCTCTCTTCGGCAGCAGCATTGCGGGCGGAAGGAGAAGGTCGAGCAGCGGTAGCAGCAGGAGCCAGAGCGGAGGCAGCAAACCGAGCAGCCACAGGTGCACCGCCGGCAGCCCCGGCAGCAGCACGAGCAGCAGCAGTAGCAATAGGGCGGACGGGTGGCGGCGCGAGCCCCCCCAGACGTTCGAAGAAACTATCAAGACAGCGCGCCTGCGCCAGCAGGGGAGACGCTATCAACAGCTGCTGCTCCAGCAACTACAGCAACAAATCACGGCAGAACAGCAGCAGGAACTCGAAGAATTGAGGAGGCTGCTTCCGCTGCAGCAGTTGCTCAGCAGTCACATCCAAGGACGTCGTCGCTTTGTACACCTGCAGCTGCTGCAGCAGCAACAGCAGCAGCTGCTGCTGCAACAGCAGCACCCACAGGCCCAACAGCAGCAACAACAGCAACAAGCTTCAGGCATACGTGCAGCCCTGCGTCGCCTTTTCGGATGGGCAGCAGCCAGATCAAATGTGAATACTGAAAGCAGTGCCGATGACACCAGCAGCCGCAGCAACACCCGCAGCAGCAGTAGCGGCGGCGAGGTGACCAGCAGAACAGCGGCAAGAGTGAAACAGGAGAGTCCAAGAAGTCCAGCGGCCAGTGAGACGGAAGGCGAAGATATTTTTCACGACGCGCTATCGGATGTACGTTCACTGACCAGCAACAGCAGCAACTGCGGCAACAGCAGCAACTGCGGCAACAGCAGCAGGAACAGCAGCAGCAACTGCAGCAGCGGCAACAACAGCAGTAGTAACTGCAGCAGCAGCAACTGCAGCAGCAGCAACTGCAGCAGCAGCAACAACAGCAACAGTACCTGCAGCAGCGGCACTGGCAACGGCAGCAATGCCTCAGCAGTAGGACTCAACTCCAGCTGCAGAAGCACCCGAAACGTAGGCAGCAGCGGCGGCGGCAAAGTACCAGCATGTAACGCTGGCGCAGCAGCAGCCGCAGTTGGTGCACGGCGACAGCAAGAGGACAGCAGCACGTGGCGTGGCACGAGCAGCAGGGACGGTTGGAGGCAGCCATAGCGGGGACAGCAGCGGCCGCAGCGTCAGCAGGGCGCGCGATGCCAGCGGCCGCAACAACGCGCAGGGCAGCAGCAGGAATCTAAAGGAGCAGAAGCAGTAGCCAGTGCAGCGGCAGCAGCAGTACAGGAGCAGCACGGGCAGCAACAGAACAGCACCAGCAGGTGTACAGGTCACCGTCAAACCACAAGCAACAGCAGTAACAGCACGCAGCAGCTCAGCGGCAGCTCAGCAGCAGCTCGCAGTGACAGCGTAGGTACACCAGCAGAGGAGCAGGGCAGCGGTGGCGGCGGCTGCTCCTCTACGCACGCTGCATTTCCTCTGCTGTTGCCTTCGTGTTTGCTCCTCTTCTTCTCTTGGTGTTTGCTTGGACTTCAACGCTCTGCTGCTGCTACTGCTCTTCTGCAGCTTCCTCTGTGCTGCTGACCGGCTGCGACTGTTGTCCTGCTGCTGCCCTGTGGTCTGCTGCTGTTGCGGCGGTGCCGCTGCTGCCGCCTCTCGGTTGCTGTTGCTGCTGTCCTGCCATACGTTTTTGAGCTGCTGCTTCATTTGCTGCTGCCGTTGTTTCGCTGCTGCGTGCTTCAGGCCGTTGCCCGCCCCTCGGCATCAACGCACGCCGACAAATCCCCCCTCGCACCGAAGCAGGAGCAGCAGCAAGTGCAGCAGGAGCACCAGGAGGAAGAGCTGCGCACACGCACACCGTCAGGAGGGGGTCCCTCTCCTCCCTTTGAGAAGCCGGCAGCAGCAATTGCTTCTGCTTCGTCGTCTGCGGCTGGTCCTGGTGCTGCTTCTCCTCCCGTAGAGCGATTCGAAACTGCTGTGGATGTTGCTGCTCCTCCTCCTGCCCTTCCCTCTTCCTCTTCTTTTCTTCCTACTGATGCCGCTCAGGGTCCTGCTGCTGCTGCGTCTTCGTCTTTTTCTTCTGCTTCTGCAGCTGCTGGAGTTCGTCCTGCTGCAGTAGCCGCGGACACTGTGCGTGAGGACGAGAAGAAGAAGCAGCAGCAGCAGAGAACAGCGAAGCTGCAGCGCATGGACAGCCTGCGATCCTTCCTGTCTTTTCGCTCTGCAGCAGAGGACCTAAAATATGAAGAAGAACCGCGGCAGCAGCAGCAGGAACTAGAACAGCAGAAGGCGGAAGAACGCCGGCAGCAGGAGGCCAACCTCTGTGCGGCTGCTGCGAGAGCAGCGGCAGCAGCAGAGGCGGCAGAAGAGGAGGCAGTCCTCTTGCTTCAGCAGCAGCAGTTGCATGCGGAAGAACCGGCCATGTCTCTCACGCTGCTGCTGCGTACTGCAGCTCTCTGCGTCGTCGGCTCCCGGGTCTCGCCTTCCTTCCAGCAGCAGCAGCGCCCGAAGGAGCAGCGGCAGGCAGAGGAGAGGAGAAGGGGACAGCATCAATTGCTGCTACAGCACGAGCAGCGGAAGTCAGAAGTGGAGCGGCAGCAGCAGCTTGCATCTGCAAGCCTATCAAAGAGGAAGAACTTTGCCTTAGTAACGGTTCTGCAGCAAGTGAAGCTGCAGCTACTTTACGGGGAGAAGAAGTTGCTGTCAAAAATGAGTGTGGGGAATTTAGTAGTAAAGCATCAGGCTGCTGGAAAGTCCGGAAAGAAGCAGCTTCTGGTGTACGGACACCGTATGCGGAGGAGACAGCAGCCCCCACCTGCATTTCAACTCTCACTCCTCTCCGTACACGCTGATGACCGAGTGCGTCCCGCTGCTTCCGTTCCTCTCCTTTCCTCCCCTTCTGCTGCTGCTGTCGCTGGGGGGGGAAGGGTTCGCGCTGCTGCAAGTGACGGCCCCCATGCTGCTGCTGCCCCAGGTGTCGGTGAAAACCTCGCAAGCGCTGGTGCCTGTGCTGCTGGTCCGGCTACCGCTGACAACGAACTGAAGGAGCCCGGGGCTGCTGCTGGTCCTCGGGCCGGGGCAACACAGCCGCAGGTTGAGCAAATCGAGCGCTTCCTTACGGCCAGAGAAATCCCGTCTCCTCCGCGAAGTCGCCCGCAGCAGCAGCAGGAGGAGAAGCCGTTGCGCGACGTGGAAGAGAAGGTGCACCAGCAGCAGCAGGGCGGAACGAAGGACGGTTCGCAGGAGCCGCAGCGCTTTTCTGCTGAACAACCGCCGACGCAGGAGCTCCCCACAGAGAATAGACGCAGTGAGAGTGTCTACGCGCAGCAGCCGCAGCAGCAGCAGGCGTCTTCGTGGGAGGGGACGGAGAAGCTGCAGCAGCTGCAGCGGCTTTGCACCGGCAGGGAGTTTCTGTCCTCGAGCCGTGGTGGCGGCAGCTTCCGAGAGGAACGCGAGACCTGCGACGACGATAAAACTGCGTCAGCAACAGCAGGAGCAGCAGCAGTGACGTGCGAACTGCGTCTCCGGTTGCAGCCTCTGGTGTGTATGTACAGCCCAGATGCTGCTGCGGAATTGTGCGTACTGGCGCACCACGTTCTGCACGGGGGGCTCCGCAGCAGCAGCAGTGCGGACAGCGGCTCCTTCAGCAGTTACGGGATGTCCTGCAGTGCTGACAGGAGGCAGAGCAACAGCAGGACGTGCGCAGTACGTCTGGGGTTACTTGAAAAAAGCTGGGCAGCAGCAGAGAGGCGGAGACAACATATGTTACTGCAAGAAGATTCAGTGAGAGCTTCTTTTGCTGCCGCGTCCGCAGCGAAGCCAAAAACTGCGACTGCTGCTGCTTCTGGACGATCTCTTGCCAACGCAGAAGGACGGCGTGCGTCTTCTTCCGTCTGTGTAGAAGCAGGAGCAGAGAGACAGCCCGGTGACGCATGTGCAGCACAGCAGCAGCAGCAACAGCAGCAACGCCAGCGTCACCTGTTCGCTGCTCCTTGCACGCGTCAAACAGCACGCGGAGGACCAGCACTGCCAACAGCAGGAGCCCCTCCTGCCCCAGGGACAGCGGCGAAAGAGCAGCTGCTGCTGCTCGCGCAGTCGCCGTACAGAGGCTCGCGCGTGGCCACGTTTATTTTCCGCTATTATATTCAGGTAGACGCACCTACTTTCGTCATTCCTGCGACCTACCCTCCTCTCAGAAGTAGCGAGCGCAGGAAGAGCAGCAGTCGCCAGAGCAGGAGGAAGAGCAGCAACAGCAGCCGAAGGAGCAGTGGCAGCAGCCGGAGGAGCAGTGGCGGCAGCAGGAGGAGGACCCGCGGCAGCAACAGCAACCGGAGCAGCGCCAGAAACAAGAGACGCAGCAGCGACAGCAGCAGCAGCAGGAGCAGCTGCAGGAGCAGCGACATCAGCAGCTGCCGGAGCAACGACAGCAGCAGCAGCAGGAACAGCGACAGCGGCAGCAGAAGCACCGACAGCAGCAGCAGAAGCAGCGAAAGCAGCGGCAGAAGTAGAGACAGCAGCAGCTACTGCAGGGACAGGAGGAAGGGCAGGAGGTCGAGCGGCACGGGAGTCGGCTGCAGGCGCAGCGGTGCCGTGAATAGCAGCCAGGGCAGCTACCTCTGCGACAACAGCAGCACGAGTAACAGCAGGAGAAGCAGCAGCAGCAACAGGAGTACGAGGAGGAGTAGGAGCAGGAGGAAAGCACAGCCGGTATTGGCGGTGCACGTCAGCAGAATTTTGGTGAGTTCTTTTTTCTACGCGGAAATGCGGGAAAGTACATGAGCCATTTCTCACTCTCTGTTTCTCTGACAATCTACTTGTACCCTCATATACCCCGCCCATATATATATATATCTTTACACGTATTGGCACTTTAGTACTTGCTTTTGTGTGTGTGCGTGTGTGTGTGTGTGTATGTCTATGTCTACGCAAGCCTATATATACATATGTGTGTGTATATATATATATATGGGAGATATCAATAGGCGAAGAATCAAATAAATTTCTTCCTTTCTCTGTCTTCTCCTTCTCTACAGATGTATGTGTCCAAATGCTTCTCACCACGTGGTTGTATTGACGATGCTTCCGTTTCACGAAATGCGTTATCAGGAGGACTTTCGTATCTATACATTTATACGTGCATGTATATGTATTAATGTAGATATATATATATATATATGTATATGTGTAGAGATCGATCCATACGCAGATATATATGTATATACATATATGTGTTATGTACGGCCGTGTATATATTTAGCGTATAACTTGATTTGCATATGTGTGGAGACGGAAGTAGAAAATTTTCCCGTCGCGCTCTGTGTCTAGTGGTGGGGTCTCCAGGAGCTGCCCATATATATATATATATATATATATATATATATATATATATATATATATATATATA
>KL647309.1:1726402-1784115 GCA_000727475.1 Sarcocystis neurona
ACTATATATATATATATATATATATATATATATATATATGTATATATATATATATACACATATACATTTTCTCAGTACATTAATATACATACACCTCTACGTATTAATGCTTCTCTGCTTACCCATACATAGACGTAAACGCGTACAATACATACATATATTTCGATACGTATGGATGTATGCATATTAATACATGTATTTGCATATATATATATATATACAGATACAGATATACGTGTGTGTATGCGTATAGATATAGGTATACATGTGTGTGTATTTATATATAGATATATGTGCTTATGTATGTCTCCACAGATACGTATCTGTGTGTGGCTGTATATATACATGTACGTACGTATATGTAGGTGTATATGTATGTGTAGCGACACATATGTGTACGTATATGTATAAGTAGGTATACCGGGTCAATGTATGTGTATATGTGTGTTTGCGTACATGAGTACGTATATGTATATGTGTATACAAAGGTACATATATATGTACGCGTATAGGAAGACACCGACACACGCACATATATATGTGGAGCAAAGGCATTTCTCTGTGAAGAAGTAGCTGCCCTTTTTCCTCCATATTTGTCTTCCTCTCTTTCGAGTGCCTGCTTTCGACAAGCGTATCTCCTGATGCTGCTGCTGGTGGGGCGGGTGCAGGTGCGCAGCAGCGAGGGCGGCGTCGGTCCTCCGGCGGGGGCCGTGTGCTCCTTCTCTTCTCTGCAACAGCAGCAGCCGTGGCACCAGAAGCGACAGCCCGCGCAGCCGCCGCAGCAGCAGCAGCAAGAAGAGCAGTGGCAGCAGGAGCGGCAGCAGCAGCGGCAGCAGCAACAGCGACAGATGAAGAAAGAGAAGGAGGAAAGGGACGACGGGCGGGCTACTGACAGCAGCAGTTTGACGAGCCGCAGCGAGACGAGTCCTTGCAGCACGACCGATCACAGCAGCAGCGACAGCTGCAGCAGCGTTGACGTTTTTGGCCGCAGCAAACAGAGCAACAGCACCGGCATTGCTAATGAGGACCCTGTCATATTTGTAGACGCCAAGAGCACACACTTCGTAACGTGTGAAGCCGTTCAAATTTTACATGCTCCCTGCTGCGCTGCTGCTCTAGCGTATATCTTTCGCTGCTGTTTCCGTGGTTCTCCTCCTGTTGTAACAGCTGCAGCATTTTCTTCTTCATCGTCTGCGCGCGGTTCACAAGTTACTGCTGCAGGTCTTCCTACACGAAACATCTCTGCGGTGGCAGCGGGGCGCGAGCCAGCACCAATACTGGCACCTGCAGCAGCAGCAGCAGAAGCAGTGGCAGGTAAAGGAACATCACCAGCAGGAGAAGCAGCGTTTGAAGGAGCAGCAGGATCGGCTGAAGCAAGAGCACCTACAGCAGCTGCAGGGGCGTCTCGGGGAACGGCGGCGGAAGCACCAGCAGGAGCAGCAACACCAGCAGCAGCACCGCCAGCAGCAGCAGCAGCAACGGAAGCTCTAGCAGCACTTGCGGTTGAAGCAGGAAAAGCAGTCGCGGAAGGCCGCGAAGAGCAGACGCAGCGACAGCAGGAACAAGAGCAAGAGCAGCAGCAAGAGCAGCGTCTTGTGCAGCAGGACGATCCGGAGCAGCAGCAGGAGCAGCACAGTGGGTCTGAGAGAGGAAACGCCGAGGCAGCTGCTGCTTTTTTGCATGCAAACGTTCGCGTGCTGCTGCAGAAGACGCAGCTGCAGGTGACCTGGGACGTAATCCGGTATCAAGAGGTGTATTCCTTCGACGCCCTGCTGGCAGGAAATACTGCTCCTGCTGATGCTGCTGTCGAGGGCGTGACAGGCCAGCCGCGAAGCAGCAGGTGTGAAGCAGCAGTGGCAGCAGCAGAGAGGGTAGCAGTAGCAGAGAGGGAAGCAGCAGCAGAGAATGAAGCAGCAGCACGAGCCGAGGGCTCATGGGGAGCAGCGAGAAATGAAAGGCGTGCCTCCTCAGCGCGACCACCCGCCGAGGCGGCAGCAGGTGCGGAAACAGAAGCCACTGCAACTGCTCCAACCGCAGCACCAGCAGAAGTGGAAGAAGCTGCACCAGGAACAGCACCGGCAGGAGTTGCATCGGGAGCAGCACCAGCAGGAGCTGCAACAGGAGCGGCACCGGCAGGAGCTGCAACAGGAGCAGCATCTACAGGAGCGGCAGCAGGAGCGGCACCGGCAGGAGCTGCAACAGGAGCAGCACCGACGGGAACAGCAGCAGGAGCAGTAGCAGCAGATACAGATGCAGCAACACCGACTTCTCACGCAGACTTTTTTTCCTTCAAATACACTGGCTCACCAAGGAGCAACAGAAGCAACGGGGAAAACAGCGCCAACGGCAGCACGGTCGGGCTCAGCAACAGTAGCTGCAACAGCAGCGCTTACCAGGACGCGGCCTGCCTCCTTCGAGGCAGTAACGGAAGAGCTGTTGCTGCAGGAAACAAGGCGTGTCCACTTCGACAACCGCCAGCCGCAAAGCAGCAGCAGCAAGAGGATAAAACAGGAGAAGAAATGGCAGGTTCTTTATATGACGCAGTGCCACAAAAGAAAGAAGATCTCCGGATTGCTGGTGCTGCTGCGACGGCGGGCAGAACCGTGCTGCTGCTCCATGCGAGGCTGCCTTCGCTGTCCCTAGCACTTGATAAAGCGTCGGTAAGGGCTGCAGCAACGGCGGTGGATCTCCTCCTGTATTCACCTCTTCTCTTCCTCCTTTCCGGTACTCCTCCTCCAGATGGTGTTGGTGCTCCGCTCTTCACATGCTGCTGCTGCGCCGGCGTGAGGCAACGTGCCGTCCAGAGCGACGTGGACGGCGGGGCGTTCCTGTCTGCCACTGCTGCAACGCCCCTGCCCGTGAGAAAAGAAGGTGAGGGCGGAGAGGAGGAGCAGCAGCTTGCGCAGCAGCAGGCAAAGCAGCAGGGGCAACGACACTGGGCCGTCGAGCAGCCGCAGCCGCAGAGGCCCCTGCAGCAGGATGAGAAGGAAGAGGAGGAATCGAGGGAGGCAGGGGAAGGAAGGCGTGCTCGAGGCAGTAGCAGCAGGTGTTCGTCAGAAAATGAGACTGCAGCAGCAGCAACACACCCAGCAGCGGTGGCTGCACGCTTCCCCTCGGTGGTTTTCACCTGCGCAATTCCTTCGGCTTCTATTCGCTTCTTCTGTCCTTCTATTCTCACAGCAGCAGCGGCAGTTCCAACTGCAGCAGCCGCAGCAGGAGACGTTGCAGGTGGAGCAGCACCAGAAGCAGCTGCAGCAGCAGTGGCAGCGCGTGGTGGAGCCGTCTGCCGTCATCGGTCGGGAAGGCCTCTGTCCCTCGGTGCGGGCCGAAGGAGGCAGGACGGCCGCGCCTGCTATCCTCCGGAGCAGCGGGGAGGGATGCCGCTGCAATGGCGGAAAGTACAGCAGCAGTATGAGCTGCTGCACGACGGAGAGCAGATTCTGCGCTTGCAGCAGGAGCAGCAGAGGGCTGTCTGGAGGGCCGACGACGAGCAACAGGAGGAGGACGTTCCTGTGGATTTGCTGCTGCGGGAGATGTCTATTCGTGGAGAGAAAGATCCGCAGCAGCTGCAGGTGTTTGTGGGCATGCAGTCCCTTGCGCTTCTAGACGCTGCAGTGCCGCCCGCCCATGCGGATCACGTGCTGCTGCAGACCCAGCCACAAACGCGCGCACTGCAGCACGACCCCCCCACGTCTGTTTTTCCCTCTCCTACTTCGCGTGATTCTGCTGTTGCGGACCATGCCACTGCTCTTGGTTCTTCTGCTGCTGCATTACGGACAGCAGCGGCTGCTGCTGCTGCGCCGGAGCAGCGGGCAGAAGGTGACTCCGGCGGTAGGGTGGCGGAGCAGCAGCAGCAGATAGAAACAGCAGCAGCGAAAGAGGCCAGCCGCCACTGCGTGCGAGTCTGGTACCGGCGTCCTTGCACGCTGCCTGCTGCTGCTGCTGCCTATCTAACTGAAGCAGCAGTAGTAGCCGCGCAGCAAGCGGCTCTTCCCCTTCAACGCCCGCAGCAGCAGCAGTGTGCAGCAGTAACAGCGACTGGATGGCAGGGGAGCGTGAACCAGCAGCCGCACGAGGCAACGCGAGACGACACTGCTGCTGCAGTGCGTCCGTCTCGAACATCCGGCGCGCAGGGACGCAGTGTTGCCCCCCCCTGGCGGTCTGCACCGCAGCAGCAGCAGCACACAGACCTGCTGGAACAGGAGCCGCCGCGTGGGGAGCAGAATCCGCCGCTTGGAGAGCAGCAGCGGCAGCTCGTGCGGCACGTCGTGCGGCAGCAGGAGGTGCGGCAGCAGCTGCTGCAGCGGCACACACCGCGATTCACTGCGGACGTGGATGCGTGCGTGCGAGTGCTGTTCCGCCCGCAGGTGCTGTCTCGTCTTGTCTCCTTCGTGCGAGATATTCTCGGTGCCGCTTCTGCAGCAGCTTACCGGCGGGATGCCCGGGAAGTAGCAGCAACCGCACGAAGGACAGCAGCAGCAGCACAGACGGCAGGAGCAACACAGACAGCAACAGGGGGACAGGTGACAGGCGCAGCCCAGACGGCAGCAGCAGCGCGGACAACCGCAGCCGCTGTTTCAGGTGACGAGCGGGAAGCAGCTAGGGAAGGTTTAAGCGCAGGACAGAAAGAACTTTCTGACGCCGCCGTTCCGTCGACTTCAGCGGCCGCGAACTCGACAGCAGCAGCGCAGCGAATAGCAGCAGCACGTCAAGAGGCCACAGCATCAGCAGAAGTTACAGCAACAGCAGGAGAAGTTACAGCAGGAAGAGAAGCAGACGCAGACAAAGCCGTGGCACGAGAAGCAGCAGCTGATGTTAGCAGGAGTGGTGGAGCAAGAGGGCTCCTACGACATGGTGCTGTAGGATTGAAAGAAGATGCAGCAGCAGCAGCAGCTGGTGATGATGAGACTACGCCGGCAGCCGGCTTGAGTAAGTATTCGTCGCTGTCATTCTTGGGGTCGTCCGCTGCTGCCGCTGCTGCCGTGGAGGCAGAATTGAATCCGGTTGATATGCTGGTGGAACTGCATTTTGCTCGGCTGCTGCTGCTGTGGGTGGACCCGAGCACACAGAAGCCCTTCGCGACGTCTCACCTCCAGTGCTGCCGGGTGTACGTACACCAGGCACGCACATCGACTGCTTTGAGTGTCTGTCTTCGCAATTTCGCTGTTGACTTCCTCTCCCCCCCCCTCCCTTCCTCCTGCGCGGGCAGCCGCTGCAGCAGCCGCAGGACTCCGCCCGCATCAGCGGCTGCAGCAACAGAGACAAGGCGCCCGCGTGGCTGTCGAAAAGGGAAGGCAGCCGCCAGCAGCGCCGCGACCCCCCCAGAAGCCGCCGTAGCCGCGACGCTTGCGGCAGAAAGAGGAGGCCGAACAGGCGCTGCAGAAGCTGGAGCAGAAGCAGAAGCAGCAGCGACGTGTGAAACGGCAGCACCAGCGGGAGCCGATGCGGCGAGGCGACTGGTGCATGCCGTGCGGCTGCTGCCTGGTCAGTCCTACGCTCTGCAGCTCGACATGCAAACTACACACCCGGGCTCTCCGCTCTTCGTCGGGTTTACGTGGCTACTGCATGTCAATGTGGGGTCTTTCAGTCTGGTGTACGTACACCGCAAATTCTGGAAGCTTTTTGACTGGATCACCAGTTCGTTCACCAACACCTTCCTCGCGTCCTCTTCGTCTGCTCCTGCTACAGCTTCTTCTTCCCCCTCGTCTTCCTCTTCTGCTGCTGCTCGTCCTCTCGCACCGGTAGCGCCAGCTTCACTTTCTGCTCTTGCTTCTTCTGCTGCGCGGGTTTCTCCTGCGACTTTGCCGGCTGCTGCATCACCATGTTTTGCAGAGAGTGCCGCATTTGTCGCTGGACCTCCCTCTGCTGCTGGTACCCGCCGCTCTGTTGCTGCCTTCTCGTCAGCTGCGGATTCGATGCCGTCGCCTGCCGGCGCTGCGAATTTCTCATCTCCGCCCTCTGCTGCTGCTGTGGCAACAGCTGCTGCGCCCAATCGAGGCATGCAGCGGCTGGTTGCGGCCGCCGACCAGCTGCAGCGGATGGGCGTGGTGCTGCCCTTACCTCAGCCTATCGCGTGTCCGTTTCACCTGCCAACGACGTGCACCGCTGCTGGTCTTTCTTCTGCCTTCTCTTATCTTTCTCCCGTCCCTTCGGCTGCTGCCGCTTGCTCAGATACGGAGGCTGCTTCCCGTGTTGCTGTTGCACTCTCTCCTGCTGTAAGGGGGGGTAACCTCGCTGACACGGCTGCTGCTGCTACTGCACCAGAAGCGATGCGCTGCTACAACTGCGGCAGCCGTTGTGTACCGCACTCCCCAGCAGCAGCATCATATATTCAGCGCCTGACCCAAAGCTGGCAACACCTGCGGCAGCTGCCTCTCCATCTGTCTCACTATTCCGTAAACATCTCCTCTTCGCTTGTCTTCTTCCCTGCCAGTGACGTCCCCTTCAATACATTCGACGGCACCTACAGCAGCAGCAGCAACAGTAGCAGCAGCAACAGTAGCAGCAGCAATAACAGCAGCTGCAGCAGTGGCCCTACAGATGTGCTGACGTCTGGGATATGCATCGATGGGGGGGACTCTGGCGACTGCACTGCTGCTGCCGCTGTTGCTGCTGCTGACGACTGTGCTGCTACGGCGGCAGCAGGCGTACAGCGCGGGTTACTGCTGGATGTAGGTGGCTTTACCCTTGAAAACGGATACGCGTGCGTGGCAGACACACGAGAATTTGTAGGAACCGTCGACATGCATCTGCAGCAAGTGAACGGCAGTGCTGCGTGGCAAGAGGTGTTCTCTCTGCTGCAGCCGCAGCAGACGCAGGCGCAGCAGACACAGTCGCCGTGGCAGCAGGGAGCGGCAGAAGACGTAGCAGCAGCATTAGGAGCTGGACTAAGGAGAACAGGACGAGCCATGGCAAGAGCTGCAGCAGCTCGGGGAGGTCGAGAAACACAGAGAACAGCAGCAGCACGAGGAGAAGGAGGCGCCGCAGTAGCGAGAGAGTGGGCAGCAGAAGGCGCAACGGCGAAATACCGAGAGACAGCAGCAAGTGAAGCAAGACGCGGGGAAGCGGGAGCAGCAACAGGAGCAGTGACAGGTGCGATGGCAGAGTTCTTTGAGACAGCAAGAAGAGGAGGAGGAGGAGGAGAGGCAGGGGCACTTCTTGACGCAGCTGTCAAGCAAGAAGGAGGAGCAGCAAAGGAAATATGGAAGAAGTATCTGCTGCAACAGAGGGAGCCAGTGCTGCGCACGGCGAATATACAGATGCGTTATATTCGCTCCCTTGTCAAAGCCAATAATACAGAAAGTCAGTTAAGCTGCCTCTACTTTCCTGTTGACTCACAGGCAGCTACATTCTCACGTGCGGGTGTTTGTCGCATGCGCCTTTGCACATGCGTACGTTCGTGTTATATTGGCCACTGCGTCTTCTTTGTTGACGTGTGCGCACATGCATGGGCACGCGTGAACTCTCGTATATGCGCATGCCTCTCGATTTCAACGAAGAAGTGCCCCTCCAGATATGTTGCTGTTGGTGTTGCTGTGCGGCTGCTACCATATCACTGCTGCTGCACTAGATAACTTCTAGGCTGCTGGCGGACGAAGGTCGATGCCCGCCGGTATAGGACGTGCTTTGCCTGTATTCCTGCGTTTGTCTGCTGCTGCTGCTGCTTCTGCTCTTCAGCGCTTCCTGAGACCGTCGATACCGCTGCTGCTGCAGCACGACAGGCGTACACCTGTGTCCCTCTCCCGTCGCTCTTTAGCGCCTGGCGGCTGCCCGTAGAGGTCTACTTTTCTGGGTGCTTCTGCATGAGTCCCGTGCCTGTTGGCGTTGTTCTCTCCCCGACGAGGCCCTCCGCTGCGGCGTCTGTTTCTGCTTTTCTTCCATGGGTGCCGCGCCTCCCGCACTGTTTGCTCTTCTACGGCTGGTGCTGCTGCTCCTGCCTGACGACCCGCTTCGTTCCCTGCTGCTGCAGGTGCTGCCCGCGCGCCGGTGGACGCCGTGGCAGCACGCCGGCTCTGCCATATTCTAACGCAATCGCGGCTCCACGTGCAGTTGCTGCTATGCCACTGCTGCTGCTGCTTAGGGGGAATGTTTCTTTGCGGTTGCTGCCGTGCCTTCTCGGGCGTCCCCGCGCGGATGCACTGCTGCTGCGTAGTTGCTGCTGCCGCGTCCCTGCTGCTCCTGCTTCAGCTGCTGCTGCGATCCTCCTGCTGCTGAAGTACTGCTGCCTCTGCTGCATTTCTGCTGCTCTTCCTGCTGCTTGTACTAACGGTGACCGGTATCTTCTTATCGATACTGCGACCGCTGTCGTCATGCGGCTGCTGTCACGACGCACTGCTGCTGAGGAGGCGGATGCGGCGTCCAGCCGACGTCTGTGTGGTGGGGTTGTGCCGTTGCCATTGCTGCTGCTGATGTGGCTGCGCTTTGTCCTGCTGCTGCTATCGTGCTGCTGACGCTGCCGCTGGTATAGCTTCCACTGTTGCTGCTGCTGAAGCAGATGCTGCTGCTGCTATTGCTGTTGCTGCACGTGCTCTTGGCGGTGCTCTTGCTGCTGCTGCCGCTGTTGCCAATGGCGCGGTGTCACTGCTATTGCTGCTCTTCTGCTGCTGCTGCAGCAGCAACGTGTGGACCGTGGTTGCGGGTGGAGGCGCAGAACGTCCCGCTGGTGCTGACGCCACGCCGATTTCAACTTCTCCTCGACACTTTCAAATTCGTGAGCCCACCACTTCCACACTCGGCGAATATACACCAGTGATTCTTTACCTGTCTTTCTTTGTCTCCGCATGTCTGTCTGCATATATATGTATATATGTATGTATATATATATATATATGTGGTACCACACTTCCATTTACGTAATCTATCCAGGTATATGTGTGTTTCTGTATCGCTACTTATCTTTCTGTCTATCTCTCTCTCTACATGTATATATAGATGTATTCGTATGTATACTCATACGTATGCGCATATACACGGATTTTCCTATATAGACATACCCATATATATATATATATGTATACACACGTATAGAAATATATATATATGTATAAAGAGAGAGAGATTTTCAGAAGGGCGCTGGCAGAGGTATACATACATATACACATACATGTATATATATACATATATGCACGCATACGGCTGTCCTGCACGCGTAGATGTTTGATTGGCGTGAGAGAGTCCGTTTATAGTCGGCCTTGTCTTCAGCAGCGCCGTTTCCTTGGCGTAGCAACCGGCTTCGCAGCACCGAAGCTTCTTTTTCTCCTTTTCCTTCTTCGTCTTCTTCTTCCTCTTCACGCAGCTGGCGGCAGCAGCAGAAACCTTCGTCTCGTCGAGCAGTGGTGGTGACACCACCTGTTCAGGATGCTGCTGTTGCTGCCTCTGATGCTGTCGCAGGTGCTGCTGCTGCTGTAGGGAGGACTGCTTCTCTCGATTTACTGAGCTGCTGTTGCTCCACGGCGCTGCTGTTCATGCTGTATTTCGTTCTCCCGTCCACGGGTGCTGCTACTGCTGCCGCGGGGCCGAAAGTCCTGCCGCGGCTGTGCTGCTGCTGTTGCTCCTGAACTTCTGTGGAATATTGCTGCTGCTGCTGCTCCCTCCTTTCCTGCCCTGCCTTTCGAGACTGCCTCTCCACCTATGCCGCCGCTGCTGCTGCTACTGCCGTGCTGCTGTCACTGCCTTGTTGTGTTGCTGTTGCCGCTGCTCCGCGCGTGCTGCTGCTGCTGCCGCTGTGTGGCTGCTGGTGGTACTGGTGCCGCTGTTGCTCATCCCCTGCTGCCGCGGCCGTACTGCTCACGCAGCTGCGGCGAACGCGGGTGCTTTTCACGTGGCTGTTGCTGGTGCGGCTGCACCTGCCCTTCGGCTCTGTGATATATCTCTTCTACTGATGCTTCTGTTCTGCTGGTGTTTCTGTTCTGCTGCCGTTCCTGCTCTGCTGCTGCTGCTGTTCTGCCGCTGCAGGCCGTGCTGGATGAAGACCCGGATGTCGGAGCTCTGAACGTGTCTCCGCCTGACCCGCAGCAGCAACAACAGCACAAGCGGCAGCAGCCGCAGGCCGAGGAGAAGCAGCCGCAGGCCGAGGAGAAGCAGCCGCAGGCCGAGGAGAAGCAGCCGCAGGCCGAGGAGAAGCAGCCGCAGGCCGAGGAGATGCAGCCGCAGGCCGAGGAGATGCAGCCGCAGGCCGAGGAAAGGCAGCAGCCGCGTGAGGAGCAGCACCAGCAGCAAGAGCAGCAGCAGCAGCAAGACGAGGAAGTGAAGAGACGGCTTTGCAAGTTTGCTGAGGAGAAGGACTGGATATCGCTGGTGAACGAGGCTGGCATCCTCACTTTCCGCTTCGAGGCACTGCTACAAAATTTTAGAATTGAGCTGCAGCGGGAGCGTTACTTTGCTGCTGCTACTCCACAACGCCTCCTTCTCATGCGGCAGCAGCAGCGCCGGGAGAAGACGCCGAAGAAACCGCACTTGCTGCTGTCTTCTGCTGCTGGCCTTTCTCCTGCTGCTCCTCCTGGTGCCGCCCCTGCTGGTGCTGCTCGTACTGGTGCTGCTACTTGTGCGCCTGCTGAAGCTGCTCCTGCTGCCGGTGCTGCTGCACCTGCTGCAGCTGCTGCTGGAGAAGAACGGAGAGGGAGCCGAAAAAGAGCGGCAGCAGACGGGGGACGGGAAGCCGGTCGGCGCAGCAGCGATGGCGTAGACAGGAGCAGCAGCAGCAAGAGGCAAAGCAGCAGCCGCAGCGGCAGTAGCCTGCCGGTGTGGGAGCGGAGGAAGGGACGAGCTGCTGCGGACGCTGCAGCAACGATGCAGCAGCCAAGCAGCTGCAACACAGGCAGGATGCGACGCAGGCAGCATTCATGGGCGCGAGTTCCCGCAGCCGCAAAAAAAGATGAGGAACCTTTTCTCGTGCTCTCCGCGAAAGTGGCCGCGGTGCGTTTGTCTTCGGCGGGCACGAGCTTCCCTTTTCTCTCTTTCTCTCTTCTCGCTATGTATACATATACACATGCGCACACAGTTATGTATAGACAGATATATATGTGTGTATGTAGATATATACATACGTACTTGCCATGGAAGTATGTATGTAAGTATGTACACGTCTTTCTCTCTCTCGCTGTCTCTCCCTATACATGTGTATATGTATACACGTGTACATCTATACATACATATATCTACACAAATACATATATGTATATATATATGTCTTCACCTGCGACTCGAGATAATGCAGGCACATATATATATATATATATATATATATTGCAGATATAATATACGTGGCTTCCTCGACATACCCACGGTTGTGTGCGTGTCTGTCTGTCTCTGTTTTTTTCTGTGCCACCCCACGTGTGCTGTCAGAAGCTTCCCTTTGCTGCTGCGGGTGGCGCGGCAGCAGTGACTCCGCGTGTTAGCCGTTTTGTCTCTCGAGTGATGAAGATGTATCGCAGCTCTACTTTCTCCCCGTGTCTGTCTGTCCATGCGTAGGGTACCTGGCGCCTTCAAGAATGTATCTAAATTATCTTCTGCATGCGTCTCTCTGCTGGCCTGCGTGTCCGTGTGTGGGTGTACGGATGAAACGGGGGGAAGGACGGCGTGCGCTGCAAAAAATTAAAAGACTCGCGGATGCATGCGTTGGCGGTCACATTGCAGACGACGAAGCTGCCGCGGTCGCACTTGGTCCATCTTCATATTTCTGCCCCTACATACATATAAATACATACGTTTATCCGTGTGTCAGTATAGAGGCATGTATATATAAGCATATGTATACGGATAAATATGCATACGTTTATGTATACGTATGTGTATACATATATACATATATATATTTATGGATATATTTTTGCGCATGTATATATGGAGGTATATTTATATATATATATACATAGTGATATCTTCACACGTGTAGACATATATATATATGTACATGTATATATATTTTTTCTGTATCTGTTTTTCTCCCCCTCTGCGGGTATATGTGTGTGTATGTATGTGTACATGTAGATATATTCTTTTTGTACCTGTTCCCCTCTCCCTCTGTCCCTCTTTCGCTCTTTGTCGGTACATGCAATTGCCCAAGGGCACACGCGGAGAAACGCCGGACGTGAGTCTACAAGTAAAATGGGCTGCAGAGGCGCATGTGTTCGCTGCCGATTATCCTGCTGCTCCTACTTTTGCTGCCGCTGCTGCTGCGACTTTTATTCTTCGTCCTCCTCTTCTTGACCTGCTGTTGGGACTCTTTTCCTTCATTTTCTTCACGTGCTGCTGCGGCCGTCGTTCTTCTTCTTCGTCAACCGACAGGCCGAATTGCTGCCACCTTTCGCCCGTGTGTCTGTCACTGTTTTTGCTGCTGGTGTGCGCTGCTGCTGTTTCTGCTGTTGGTGCCGCTGCTGCTTCTTTTCTTCTGCCTTCGCAGGCTGAAGTATTAACTGTCAAGTTACCTCTATCTACTGTTCCTGCGCCTCCTCCTCCTGTTCCACCTCGTCCCTATCTTCCCCGTGTTGCAGCAGCAGAAGCAGCGGCCGCGCAGCAGGCCGGCGGCGAGTCAGCAGACGCGATTGGTAGCAGCAGCTGCAGCAACGAGCGAAAAAGAAGCCAAAAAAGCGGAAGGAGGAGCAGCAGAAGGAGCAGCAGCAGCAGCAGCGCAGGCAGCAGCAGGGAGGACGGCGCCAGCGTCACTCAGAGCAGTCCAAGAAGCAGCTGGAAAAAGCGGGAGCGGAGTCCCTCCCACAGCAGCAGCAGAAGAGTTGAAGAAACACTGCAGTTACAAAATATTAGTGCTGTGTACTCGACCGTTTATATGGATGATGCTGCAGTTGTTCATCCCAATTTTGCTGCTCCGTTTAGCGTTCTGCTCTGCGATACGCGCCAACCGTGGCTGCTTCACCCGACCAGCAGCTGCAGGAGCACCGGCGAGAGCGCCTGGAGAGGCAACGGCAGCGGCAGCAGCAACAGCGTGGGGCCGGAGGGCTGCAGCAGCAGCAGCAACGTGCTGCAGTCTGTTCAAACGGATAATATGAGAGCGCAGGGCAGCGTCCGCAGCAGGCAACCCTCCACCAGTGTACTCCAGCGGCTGCAGAAGAAGCAAGAGATCCCGCTGCCGCAGCAGCCGGGTGGCACGAGGCAGCACCAGCAGCAGGTGGCGAAGGAGGAGGCGCACCGACAGAGCATGTGGGCGGGAGAGCAACCGCAGCAGCGGAAGACGGTTCTTCTGCATGAGATGGAGAGAGCAATTCACACGCTGCAGCACCCTGTTGTTCTACGAGCATTTTCTTTCTTCCCCCACCGAGGACTGCAGCATGAGTCAAAGAAGACGCCGCTGCTTGAGGACCTGGCTGTGCAGCAGCAGCAGCAGTATCAGCAGCAGCAGTATCAGCAGCAGCAGTATCAGCAGCAGCAGAGAATGCTGCGAAGCAGCAGGAGCGGCGGCGGGGGAAGAAGCGTAGAGCGGGAAAATGCTGGTGTAGTGGCTGTGTGGTCGTTTTTTAGCGAGAGGTACTTCTTCGAGGCAGCCCCCCCCCAGCTGCGCGTCGCCTTCTCCACGGCGCACGCAGACGTTCTTCTCAAGAGCCGCGGCAGGGAGAGAAGCAGGGGCAGAAGAAGGGACTGCAGCAGCAGGAAGTGCGAGGAGATGCCGAGAAGCGCCATCAACAGCAGCAGCATTGGGGAAAACGCGATGAGCACCACCAGCAGCAGAGAGCACGGCAGCAGGGGAAGCATTCGAAGAAGCAGCAGCAGCAGCAGGACGAGAAACAGGTGGGAGAAAAGAAGAAGCAGCAGAACAACTTGGAGCGGAGTGGAAGAAGCCGAAGGGAGGAAGAAGAGAAAGAGAAGGGGCGACAAGGAGGAAGAAGAACAGCGGTTTGTGAGAGACGTGCAGCGGTCTTTATTTGTTGCACTGGGCCACCGACTCTGCGTCGTTCATGTGCCTCTTCTTCAAGACGCGTTTTTCTTCTTCTTTCCTCCTCGCGCTGCTGGTCCCGCAGTGTCGTGTATGCAACCCCGCCTGTGTGCCATCGAGAAGCAGAAACCGCAGCAGAAGCAGCTCGTCGCGCGGTCGCGGCAGCGGAAGCAGCAGCAGTTGGAGGACCGGTTGCTGCAGGCTTCGCAGGAGCTGGAGCAACAGCAACAGTACTACGTGCAGCAGCAGCAGAGGCAGCGCGCACCGCTGCAGTGGGTGCAGCACCCGGCGCAGCAGCAGCAGCAAAGACAACAGCAGGCAGAGGATCCAGCGGCGCGGCTGGGGAGGTCGCCGACCATGAGAAGTCAGGAAGCTGCTGCATGCCGCCGTCGTCGCATCTGTGACATTTCTCTGGTTGAGGCGAAACGCATGCAGATCCATGTGAAGCTGCACACGTCTTCGCTGCTGCTGCCAGCAGCCTTCTCCGACCCCGGCAGCTCGGTGCTGCTCATCAGAGCTGAAGAGCTGGCGCTGCGGCACCACAGCGGCGAAGGTGCTCCTGAAGCTGCTCTTCCTGACCTGTTTCCCACGACCGCCGCCGCAGCCGCTCGAGGACCAGGAGCAGGCGAAGCAGCAACAGAAGAAGAAGAAGCAGCCGCAGCAAGGGTACCAGTCGCAGCAGGCCGAGCGGCAGCGCCACGGGGAGGCAGCGCTGCAGCGGGAATAGCCGCCAGACCCGCAGCAGCAGCACGAGAAGAAGAAGAAGTTGCAGGGGATGCCGCGTGGGGCGCCGGAAGTGGGAGGAATGCTGCTGCTGCAGCAGCAGAGGGACGGTGTGAAAGAAGCGGGGAACGCGGAAACAGCAGAGTCGCAAGGAGCACAGCAGCGGAAATGGGATATCAACGGCAGCAGCAGCGGCAGTCTTTTCAGCGGTTCTCCTTGTACGGCAGCGAGAGAAAGACTGCAGCAGCAGCACCAGTGGCAGCAACAGCAGCAGTCGCAGCAGCAGCGGCAGCGGCAACAGCAGCAATCGCGAGGCAGTTGGAAAGCAGTAGAGGGACAATCTCTCCAGCAGCACGTACTGACTCGGCAGCGACACCCAAAAAAAGAAGAGCAGCCGAGGAGAGAGGATCCCACACAACAGCAGCAACACGAACACAGCCGCTGTCTCAGCTACTGCGTGCAAGCGGTGCCAAGATCATCTGCTGCTCGGGCGTAGACGCTCCCGTCGCTGTAGCTCAAACGGCACAGTACATGTGGAAGCCACACCAGCAGCAGCAACTCCGGCGAGGACTGCAGCAGCAACAGCAGCAGCAGGCCCAGCAGCAGCAACAGCCGCAGCCGCCCCAGCAGCAGCAACAGCAGCAGCCGCCCCAGCAGCAGCAACAGCAGCAGCATGCCCAGCAGCAACACCTGGCAAGGATCCCTCCCCAGACACTGCAACTTTTTCCACTTGCTGCAGCTCCTGCGTATGTCGCGGCTGCTGCTGCTGCTTCTTGTGCTTCTCCGGATGGCTCCCCAGCTGCTGCTGCTGCTCCAGGGTTCCACTCGCAGGGCAGCGGAAGTGCCGGAGGCGCCGCAGCCACTTCCTTCCGGTGGTCCACGCCCTACAGCAACAGCAGCTGCAGGAGACCGGGGGCTGGCGTGAGCACTATCTGCAGCAGCTTGTCTTTTGACTTTTTTCAGTCGCGGCAGCCACCCCACACGAACCACGCCGCTGCTGCATGCGGCTGCTGCTCGCGGTCGAGCGGCTTCGGCAGCAGCACCGGCAGCAGCACCAGCAACGGCGACAGCAGCAGCAGCAGCACCAGCAGTGAGAGCAGAAACAGCAGCAGGAGTGACAGCAGTTGCGACAGGAAAGACCGCGGGCATGCGTCCAGCGGCGCTTCCACCAGCGACAGCGGAAGAAGAAACATTCCGAGCAGATGTCACAGCAGCCGCAGTGTGAGTGGTAGCAGCGTGGCGGGCAGCGCCGCTGACAGAAGCAGCGGTGACTTGAGGACGAGCAGCAGCCGTGAGGAGACGAGCAGAGACAGAATTAAAAGCGCCAGGAAGGGCAGCAGCATCAGTGAAGACAGCAGCAAATCGCAGAGACGCAGCCGCAGGCCGAGGAGGACGCTCCAGCGGCAGATTAGTAGTGGCGGGGTGTTGGTCGAAGACCCGCAGCAGCAGCCGAAGAGTGAGGACGAGGCGGAGGAGCAGCAGCAGCAGCAACAGACACAGGATAGTGTGCGGGAGGAAAAGAAGCAGGGGCAGCGGTGGCTGCGGCGTCACGGGCAGCCAACAAAGGGAGAGCAGCAGGCGAAGCAGCGGCAGGAGGAGGAGGCGGAGCAGCAGCAGCACCCGAGGAAGCAGAGGAGTTCATTCTACAAAACTCGCAGCAGAAAAAACGGTCCAAGAGGAGACAGGAGAGGAGCATCAGCAAACGGTGACGGCTGCTGTTTGTGCTGCTGTCACTTTGTTACGAAGCGCGTGGTGCTGCGGCTGCATCCGTCCGCTGCTGCTGCTTCCTACGGGGATCTGCTGGTGCTGCTCGACTGCGTGCAGCCGCAGAAACAGCTGCTGCACCGCCCACTTTACGCCGAACTCGCCCGGCGACAGCAGCCCCCCGGTCAGCCCGAGCAGCAGCAGCAGCAAGAGCCAGAGCAGCAGCAGGCGTGGAGAGAGTACTTTTTCCCGGATAGAAGTGAAGATAAGGAGGAGGAGGAAAAGGACGAGAGAGAAGCGCTGGTTGAAAGGAATGTGCAAGTGCGAGATATCGAGCTGACAGTCCTCAGTGAAGATGCAGTGCATGCGCCTTTGCTGCAGGCGAGTGTCCTTGGCGCAGCGCTGCAGCAGCAAGAAATGACACTGCGCTATGCCGGCCTGCTGTGGGCAGCAGCGGCTGCTGCTGAGTCGGCGGAGAGGCTGTTCCTGCGAACAGCCGCAAGCAGCAGCGTCAGGAAAATAAGAGGAAATGGACACCAGGATAGAAGAGCCAGAGAAGTAATACTGGGGAGAGGCGAAGGCAGGGAAGGCGGTAGTAAAATCTGCGCTGCTGATCTGCTGTTTCCTCTGCACCCACGTGGCGGTGCTGCAGAAAGCAGCAGCACCAGCAGGGAAGCTCGTTCTCTCGCTTTCCCTGCCCAGCAACAGCAGCAACATCGGCGTCGCCTGGACGCTGGAGAGCGTGAAGCAGCAGGCTATTTCCGACAGCCGCGTTTCTGGGGCAACAGCAGCAGCGGGGCCAGCAGCAGCAGCGAGACCAGCAGCAGCGAGACCAACAGCAACAAGAGCAGCGGCAGCAAGAGTAGCAGGAACAGCAAGAGCAGAAGAGGCAGCAAGAGCAGAAGAAGGGGCAATAGCAGCAGCCGCAGTAGCAAAGAGAGCGGCAGAGGGAGGGGACGGGAGAGAAAGAGGCAACAGCTGCTGTGCTGCCGCACGTGGTTTCTTGATGCTGCAGCAGTTGTTCTGGGCTATAACGCTGCTGCCGCGGCGTGGGAACCGGTGGTGGAGACGGCAGTGTTTTCCTTGCTGAAGCGAGAACTGCCGTGGGAAGTGTACGCGCTGTTCTACCCGCAGCACCGCAGCTACCGGCTCGCTGTTTTGGAACAGACGGCTCGAACGACAGCAGCACCAGCAACGACAGCGAAAGGAGGTGGAAGGAGTGCAGCAGCAGCAGGGGACGCAACCCGAAAGAGAGAAACAACACCCGTTGAAGCAGAGGAAGCAGCAGCAGCGGCAAGAGAAGGATGGTGTCCACGTCCAGGGACAGACGCCAACGGGAGACGCGTGGCGGAAGAGGAAGCAGCAACAGCAGCAGCAGCGGCAGGAAGACGAGCAGAGAAGAAAGAGACAGCAGCGGAACGAGCAAGAGAAGGCGGACGAAGAGGACAAGGAGGAGGAAATGCAGCAGAAGAGAAAGGAAGTGAGGCAGCAGCGTTGCTGGCGACGCTGGAGGAGCAACGAAGAAGAGCAGCAGCGGCAGCCGGAGAGAAGGACCGAAGCAGCAGAGACACAGCAGCAGCAGCAAGCAGCAGGCGATATGTTGGCTATGCTGTGACCACGCCAACGTCAACGCCTATCGAAGTAAATTTATCTGCTGTGCTTCTACACGTGACCCTCGCTACTCTCTTGCAGTGGCAGCAGCATTGGTTCTCTCTCCAGCAGCGTCTTTCTTCGTTCCTGCAGGTCTCACCGTCTCTCGCTGCTCTCCCACCTTCATTTCTTCTTCCTCCTCCTCTTGATACTCCGTCGGTCCCCACTGCTGCTGCTCCGTCTCTCCCCACTGCTGCTGCTCTCCGTCCTCCTTCTCTGTGTGCTGCTCTTCCTGCTTCTGCTGCTGCCTTTCCCTCGTTGCTGGTGGGTGAAGAGAGAGAGACTGCTGCCGATTCTTTCTCTTCTTCGCCTGCTGCTGTCTGTCGTGCAAGTTCGGATGCTGCTGCTGCTGCCGCCGACGCCGTTGGAGCCGCCGTCGCAGCTCCTGCTGCTCGTCTTCCTCTTCCTGCTGCAGCCTCGTCCTTCTCTGCAGCAGCGACAGCAGCAGCAAAGAGTGAAGAAGAGGCAGCTGCAGAGGAGGAAGGGAGAACCAGGTTACTTCCTTTGTACGAGAAGGAGGACAGGCGAATGACTGGAGGCCGAGGACCGCTGCTGCTACCCGGTGCAGGACAGGAGCGGACCCCACACCAAGTGCCTCCTGCGGCAGAGACAGCAGAAGCAGCAGCGGCGCCAGCAGGGGGCAGGGGGCCGAAAGGAAGAAGAAGTGCATCGGAAGAAATTGGCAGGGCAAGAGCAGCAGCAGCTGCTGCGCACGAAGCAAGAGCAGCAAGAGCAGTAGTCGCCAAAGGACCGCCGCAGGAAGCCGGACAAGAACATGCAACAGGCATGGGAGCGGCAGCAGTAGAAGCCTACGCAGCAGCAGAAGGTCAGGCAGCGGGAACAGCAGCAACGATCGCAGCAGCACTGGCAGTCAAAAATCGCAGAGCCCTGCCGCAGCAACGTCTCCGGTTCTGCCCGTACGCAGTGCGTAATGACACTGGCATGCTAATGCATCTGCTGCTTCCTCTTGCTGACCCGTGGTCATCTACCGCATCTGCTGCTGGCGCTCCGTCAGCAGCAGCGGAACGCAGCACCAGCGGGAGTCCTCCCCCAACCACGAGGAGGGATCAGCGGCAGCAAGCACCAGAGCGCCTGCGACCACACAGGAGCACAGGATCGCCTTCTGGCACGGGGTGGTTCGGCGGGAGCAGTGGGAGCAGCAGAAGCTATAGAGCTGCTGCATCGGGGCAAGAGGGGAAGAGCAGCAGCAAAGCTGCAGGAGCAGCAGCAGCGGAAAGCCTCGGAGAAGAAACACGACAGTACAGAAATCCATCTCGGTTGCGACTGGTGATTCCGCCAGGAGAAGAAAAAGTCCTGCAGCAGCTGCCTCTACGGATGGGAAGCGCCCCACATCACTCTCTCGAAGTAGAGCTGGTCTACTCCTCTTCTTCCGCCCCACCCCACATGTCTGCTGCGCCTTCTTCGCCTTTGCCTTTCCGTCCTCCGGCTGTTGCTGCTGCTGCTGACGCGCTTGGTCCTCCTGCTGTTGCAGGACCCTCTGCTGCAGCATTGCCCGCCCCGCCGGACGCAGTTGCTGGTGGGACGTCTGCTGCCGGTGCTCTGCCTTCTGCTGCTAGTGCGGGGGTGCACGAGGCGCTGCTGCAGAGAACAGCAGCAACAGAGACGGCAGAAATCTTCCGTAGAGAAAGCGATGTTGAACGGCACGCAGCAGCAGCAGCAAACGCTGAGGAGAGCGGAGCAGGTGACGCTGTTTTTGCTCCAGAGGGTGCAACACTGCCCACCGGTGACGAGGAAGACGAAGAGGAGGAGGTGGAGGAAGCAGCAGCAGCAGCGTCAGCGGCAGCAGCCACCCCAGCATCAGCAGCAACCCCACCAGCAGCCGCAGCGACCCCAGCAACAGCAGCCACCCCAGCAGCAGCAGCCACCCCAGCAGCAGCAGCAGCAACCCCAGCGGCAGCGACCACAGCAGCAGCAGGAGAAGGGGAGCCAATTTTTGTTTGGAGGAGCGTGAGGACGGTGCCAGTAGATCGCATGGGGGTACACGTGCTGCCACTCGTTTTCGAAGTGCGCAGCAGCAGAAACCTGCAGCAGGTGAGAGCAGCGGTCTCAACATTTCCAGCCGCTGTCTTCTTTGTCGCTGGGCTTTCGTAAATGGTGGGTCGTTGTTTCTCGATTGTTTCTTCAACGTTGCGTAGGTGCAAGCATGCAGAAGCTACAGAAAAGCCCAGACAACTCAAGCAGCAACTGTTCCGCTCCTGCATGCGGGAAGACGCATATTTTTGGCGCCGCTCGCCGCGTGCATGGAGAGAGAGAGAGCTGCTACGCGCGTGACTGGACAGAGATATACATTCGTAGACAGAAGTGGATCAGCTTCGCACGTGAGCACTGTTTTCATATAAAATAGAGGTCTTCTTTCTCTCTCTAGTTGTCTCCACTTATATGTATATTTGCGTATATGCATACTATTATATACTGTAGACATATGCGCACGTCCACACATATACGTATATATATACCATGTATCCATTTATGTGGATGTACATATCTGTGTGTATGTGCATATATATATATATATATATATGTATATGCAAACAAATGAGTGTATCTCTCTCGCTCTGTGTATAGATATATATATATATATATGTATATATGTATGTATATCTACACGGACGTATATGCACAAATATAACCATACATACACATACATATACGTATCGATCTCTATCTACATATATATGCATATACTTATATATATATATATATATATATGCATCCCATTGTAGGGATGCAGATGCACGCCTGTCTCCATATATGTATGTGTATCTACCATATTGGTGGATACCCATGTACGTATACACATACATATATATACATATATGTATATATAGACACGTATACGAACATACGTTTGTGTGCACGTGCATATAGACAGACGCACATACATACATATTAATGAATGTATATCCCTCCACGTCTCTCCGTGTATATACCTGTATATACCTATACTTTCTCTTCCTTTCTTTAATACTTTTTCTCCTCTGTCTCTCTCCCTGCCGCTCTCTCTATATGTAGACACACGGATATTGGCGCACGTGTATATGTACAAGCGTCTTCGCCCTCACACGCATATACGTCGATTTACACGAGCGTGTGTACGAACGTGTCTGGCTGCGGATGTGCCCTTCCGTGTGTCTACATTGGGGACCAGCCAACGGACGACTTTCTGTCTGTGATACAAGTTCCCTCGCTTTTTCCTGCTATATCCTTCCGTCAATCTTTACACATACTTGTGAGTATCTTCTGCTTTTTCATCTGGAACTTATTCGCTTGCTGGGGGTATCTGTGTGTTGCGTGCGGCGACGCAGATGCAACAGGTCGAGCAGCAGCAGCAGCAATATCGAGATCGTGCTGCTGCCGCTGGTCCTACGTGGCCGGGGGACGACCCGGGGGATTCTCCACCCTCACCGGCAGCAGCAGATTCCTTCTTTCTTCCTTCTCCCTATTCCCCCACAATGCCGTCTTCTTCAGTTCTGCTGTTACCTCCGCTGCATTCTGCTGCTGCTTCGGAAGCAGCCGATGCCGGTGCTCCGCTGCAACGAACTTCGCTTGCTGCTCCTGCTACTTCCGCTGCTTCCGCTGCTCACGACGCTGCTACCTCCGCCCGACTCACTCCTGCTGCTGGTGCTGCTCCAGAGCCACCTGCCGCTCCTATCTGTTCCTCAGGCGGACCACTGCTTCTTCCTGCTGCTGCAGAATCCTCACCTGCTGCTGCTCCGGCTCGAAGCCCCCCCCATGCGGCTGCAGATGTACCCCCGACTCCTGCCGCTGAGGCATCGCCGTCTTCTCCTGCTCCACTCGTTCTTATCTCCTCTCCGGCTCGATCCCTTCCTCCTGCTCATCTCCCCAGGCAGACATCCCCTGCAGACTCTACCATATCACTACTTCCATCGGGATCAAGCACTGCTGCTGCCTCGGCTGCTTCTGGTTCGCAGGCTGCTGCCTCGTTTCCTGCTGCTACCTCTCGGGCTGCTGCCTCTGACACGTCCGCAGGTGCTGCTGGAAAAAAAGCGGGCAGCCACGCGGCACTGCCGATGCCTGTGTGGTGTACGTACCCCCCAGGGGAGGTTGTGGGGTTCCTGGTTTGCCGCGTCACTGCAGCGGAGGGGAGAAAAATAATCACCCTCGAGTCGCAAGTGCTGCTGCAGAACAAATGCTCCATGCCGATGGAAGTCTGCCTCATGCCTTCACCGCAGGCTGCTGCCGTCGCTCCTCTATTTGCTGCTGCACTCGCTCCTTCTGCTGCCGCAGCAGCCGCGTCGGGTGTACGTACAGTGGATGCGGCAACCGCAGCAAGTGCACTGCGACGCAGCAACCGCAGCAGCAAACAACTCGGAGTCCCCACAACGCAGAGAGCAGCGTCAGCTCCTGGGGTCTGCTCGACCCAGCACCAGCAGCAGCAGAACGCGGAGCATCAGCAGCAGGAAGAAGAAGATCAAAAAGGAGAGGAAAAGCAAGCGCTGGACCTGAGATCTCACGAACGCTCGCACAAGCAGCTGCAGCAGCAGGACCCGCCGCGGAGGCAGCCTTCTGCTCTCGAACTGCGTAGACACAGCTCGGGGGCACGGCTCCAAGTGGTGCAGCAGCAGCAGGAAGGGGAAAAACAGCAGCAGGAACAGGAGCTCCTGCAGCCCGCGGCTCCAGCAGCGAACGGGGCTTGCTACATTCTAGTTGGGGCAGGACAGAAGGCAGCAATTCCCTGCACCCGTAAGTCGACTTCAAAAATCCAAGAAGTATACACATTTGCATGCGGCTGCGGGGGAAGCAGACATCTCTGGCATGCGACCCCTGCAGAAGCTACGAAAGAGCGTGTGAGGGCTGTGTGTGGCTGCTGCTGCTGCTGAAGGATCTCTGCTGATTCCCCGTTTCCGCTGCGGCTGCGTCTTTTGCTGTTGCCGCCCGCCTTGCTGCTGTTCCCGAATGGGCTGCCGATGCTGCTCTGCCAGCGCCAGCTGCTGCTATGTGTCTCTGCCGTGCTGCTGCGTGGACAGATGCTGCTGGGCGTCTGCTGCTGCTGCTGTTCTGCTTCTCTCCGGAGCTGCACTTGACGCTGCTGGTGCTGCCCGTTCCGCTGGTGCTGCTGCGTGTGTAGCTGCCGTGCTGCTCTTTGCTCTGCTGCTGCTGCTGCTTCTGCACTTGTGCTGCTGCCTCTCCAGCGTGTTTTGCTTTTCGCGTCTGTACTGCGTCGCTCCTGCTGGCGTCCCTCCTCCTGCTGGTGCTACTGGTTTGTGTTTGCTGCTGTGTTCGTTGCTGCTGCTGTTGCCACGCGTGTGCTGCTGTCTGTGCTGCTGCAGTATGTGGGGTCGGGGGCCTGAGAGTCCGCCCGGCCTCGCCGTCCTTCGCGTCTTCTTGGTGCTCGCTGCTGCCGCTGCCGGACGTGTGGCGGAACTGCGACAAGCAGCAGCAGTTGTACAAGATTACCTTGTCTTGCTCTTCTGCCGGCAGCAGCCCCACCAGCAACCCCAGGAACAGCAGCAGCAGCCCTTCGCATCTCCCCGCTGCTTCGCCTCCCTCCCCCCGTCTCTCCTCTTCCTGCTCTCCTTTCTCACCTTATCTCTCCTCGCCGCCCACTCCCAGCAGCGGTAGCAGCAGCGGCAGCAGCAGCGACAGCAGCAGCAACAGCAGCACCAGCAGCAGCAGCGACAGCAGCAGCAGCGGCATCAGTGAAAGAACGGAGAGAGACGGGGCGCGTTTGGTGCAGGCGAGCGCCAGTGCCATACGCAGCGACTTTTTCTTATACTTGCGCAGCAGCAGCAAGAGCTTTACGAGCCCGCGGCAGCTGCAGCAGCCGCTCTCCTGCCGGCAGCTGCTTCTCGAAATTCTTCCTCCTCTCTCGATCTCCAGCACGCTCCCCTTGCGCGTCCTGTAAGACTTCTCCTCACTTTTTTTTCTTCATCCTCCTCTTCATATATGTATGTGTATTCATTGATGTAGGATTGCCGACTTACGTATATATATATATATATATATATTTGGGGAGTCCCTGATATTTGCAAAGACTTCAGCACGAACACGTCTACCCTCCTTCCCTACTGTCGCTGCATGCACACACATATACATATCTGTACATATATATGTCTTTCTCTCTCTTTCTTCCTCTCTCCGTCTATCTCTCTCTAATATACACATACGTACATATATATGGATGCTCTTGGTAGGAGAGGGGATAGGAGGAGGAGCGACATACATGATTGCGAAGCAGCGTGTCTAGACTTGCGTAGTGCGTGTATGTGTGTGGCAAGTACATGTTGCTAATATCCCTCTATGCGTTCGGGTAGACGTTAAAGAAGAAAGAGCAAATGCGTACTCGTATAAAAACACCTACGTGGGAGGCTCTGCTTGACGCTTCCATCATAGATATATATGTATGTATGTATATATGTATATATGTATATATATATGTATATGTAAGAGTTGGCATGCTCGGGTGTTGCGGCAGATGTGTGATGGCGTATAAGAGAGAGGCCCCGGCGTCTTTGCTGCGGAGGCGCTTGGCTGCTGCTGGTAGGGCAGGGCCGTGGCTCCTGTTGTTGGAGAACTGCTGCTGTTCTGGTTGGCCGACGGCATCCGCTGTTCTGCTGTTGCTGCTTGTGGGACGCTGCTGTAGCTACTGCTGCTGCTGCTGCGGAAAAACGCCTGCTCCTCTGGTGGCCCGAGAGCCTCTGCTGTGCTGCTGCTTCTTCTTCTTCGGGTCCCATGTATTTCGGCTGCAGCTGCTTTCCTGCAGACCTGGCGCTACTGCTGCTGTCAGCCCTTCCGTCTCTGCCGCATTGTGCAGCTGCGGCTGCGCGATGCGTACCACAGGAGACCGGCTGTGACAACACCTGCTCCCGCTGCTGCTGTCGCTGCTCCTGTTGCTGATGCCGCTCCTGTTGCTGCGGCCGCTCCAGTTGCTGCTATTGCTCCTGTTGCTGCTGCTGCTCCTGTTGCTGCTGCTGCTCCTGTTGCTGCTGCTGCTCCTGTTGCTGCTGCTGCTCCGGTTGCTGTTGCTGCTCCTGTTGCTGCTGCTGCTGCTGGTGCTGCGCATCCCGTTGCTATCGCTGGCGAGAACACTTCGCAGTCGACGGCTGCTGCGCTCACACCACCGCTGCTGCCGCTGGTGCGTCTCCTCTCCTGCTGCTGCTGTGGGCGCTGCGGCTGCGGCGCGGCAATATGCCCTTGCTGATGCTGCTGCTGTTGCTGCTGCTGCTTTGCATGCTTCGCTCACTGCTGTGTGGCTGCCGCTACTGCTATTGCTGCTGCTGCGCGGGAGGTGGCTGGTGCACAGCTTGCTGCTATCGCTCGTGTTGACACGTCGGTCACTGCTGCTTCGCTGCTGCCGCTGCTGCTGTTGGCAAGGCCTTGCTGCTTCGGGTATTTCTGTGCTTTTCTGCGTCTGCTCCTCCTGATGTTCATTCTCCTGCTTCTGCTGCTGTTGCTCCTGTTTCCGTCCGACTGCTGCGACCGTGTCTCGAAACCTGCAGATGCCGCTTTACTGCAACGCCGGCGCTCCCCTCCCCTTCCCGCAGCAGCAGCAGCAGCGGCAGCAACAGCTCGCAGTCTGCGAGCGGAGGAGCTGCACCCGCCCCGTTGGCAACAGCAGCGGGAGCCACAAGAGCAGCAGGAACCGAAGCAGCAACGGAGGAGAAGACGCGGCGAATTCAGACGCAGTTGCTGCTCAATCAGCAGCTTCAACTCTTCCAAATTCCCCTCGACGGTGAGTCAGTCCTCCCTGTCCTCGGGCCGCAGCCGCAAAGCAGCAGCAGCAGCAACACCAGCAGCAGTCTGCCGGTGGCTGTACCGCAGACAGGAGTCTCAGCAGCGGCAGCAGCACCAGCATCTGCAGCAGCAACAGCACAAGCGTCAGTGAAGAAGTCAGCAGCAGCAGTGCTGACTATATCGCAGCAGCTGCAGCAGGGTCCTCCGACAACTTCGCAGGCGCCACGGCAGCACGAACCACAGCGGCAGGAACAACAGCAGCAGGAAAAGAAAAAAAGGGACAGCAGCAGCAGCACGAGCGCGACGACTCACACCAATACAGGTGCTTCCTCTAGCGCTACTTCAGCTGCGTAGAGCAGAATCAACATCTGATTATTTGCTTCTTTCTTACTGTATCAATCATCTAAAGGTTCACATTTATCTGGGCGCACATAATATATATATATATATACAGGCACATAAAATCTTGAAGTCTACGTGTCGCTACATCTACAAACGTACACGCTTCCCTTTTGGATGTATTTCTCCAGTATTCAGTCCTCACTAGAAAGATATATATATATGTATATATATTCGTATTTACATATCCTTTCGCATGCATATAATTTACATGTATGTGATTCAAACCGTGACTGCAGGAGGCATATATACGTGTATGTATATGTGTCTATTACTATGTAGAAGCGGTATGTACATCAATAGATGTATCTACATATATATTTATGAATTCGTATGTGCAAATGTGTCGCCCGCTTGTCCGTCTTCCAAGCGCCGCCTGCTGTATTATTGTACCCGCGTCGATATTACTATATACATACTCGCTCTCGCTCTATATGTATATATATACGCATATGTATATATTTATATATATGTATATATATGCAAGTGTAGACCAAGACGAAGAGATGCGTACACTTGCAAAGCTGGGGAACGATAGCCTAGCGGACCGGCATTCCCTTGTCGGCAGCGCTGCTGCTGTTTCTTTTTTTCTCTGGGAGAATGACAGACTGCCGGACACGCTGCTGCTGCAAGCAGACTCTTTGCTCCTGCCGCTGGCACACGTGCGTGTGTCTTCTGGGAGCAGTCCTGCTGCCGGTGCCGTCTGTGTCGTGCTGCTGCTGCTGCCCCTTCCGCGCTCTCTGCCTGCAGCGGATGCTGCTTTGCGGCTGCCATCGGGAGACGGTGGTGCTGCGCATCTGCGGGTCGCGCCTTGTTGCTGCCTCTGCTGCTGCTGCTGCCTCCTGCTGCTCCTGTGGCGTCTCAACGCGGCATCTGCTGCGGCGCCGCTACCCACGCGGCAGCATTACTGGTGTCGCTGCTGTTGTTCGCTCTGCTGCTGCTCGGATGCATATTTACTGCTGGTATATTGCTGCTGCTGCTGCATGTCTGCGGCTGCGTCGCGGCGGAGGCTGCTGTATTCCTCTGCGTGCAGCTTCTGTTTTTATCGCGCTGCTTCGATTGCCAGGGACCTCTGCTGCTGCTGCTGTGTGTTTCTGCTTTGCTGTTTCTCTCTGCCGGCTTCTCGCGGCTGCTGCGGGTCTGCGCTCCTACTGCGACTGCTCTTCTGCTGCTGTTGTGCGGCTGCTGCTGTGCTGCTGCTGTCTGTCTGCTGTTGCTGCTGCTGTCCTCTCTCTTCTACTGCTGCTGCTGCTCCGTCTCTGCTGTTGCTGCTGCTGCTCTCTCTCTGCTGTTGCTGCTGCTGCTCTTTCTCTGCTGTTGCTGCTGCTGCTCCTTCTCTGCTGTTGCTGCTGTTGCTGCTCTCTCTCTGTTGCTGCTGCTGTTGTATCTCTTCTGCCGGTGTGCTACTGCTGTGCTGCTGCTGGCTTCTTGTGTGTGTGGCGATGATACGCAGGGCGCGTGACGCTGTCGATAGGCTTTCCAGCAGCAGCAACCCCGGGCGGAAGAGAAGCCGCAGTAAAGAAAAGAACTTGCTTTTCTCCTGCGGCACAAGTCTACCCCGAACCGACGACCCGCTTCTTCCTTCCGCCTTCCGATGCTGCCGCGGCCCTGGCCGGGAGATTTGCGGCTCGTCCAGGCGCCACCAGCACTCTCCACTTCTTGCAGCAGCCGTCTCTGTCCGCGCCGTCTCCGACAGCAGCTGGCACACGAGACACGCCCAGCGAAAGTCAAAAAGTTATGGAGGTCCGTACACACGCCTGCCCATACGTTTATATATTTCTCCCCACGGGACGCCTTTATACACGCGATCACCCACACATAAATATATGCATGTGTTTCCTCTCCTGTAGAACGTCTGCATACATGCCGTCATATATATGTATGAAGACGTATACATACGTATATCTATATATGCGTATCCTTGCGCACGTATGTATGTATGTGTATATTTGTATACATGCATAGATTCACATATTTACATGTATGTGTCTATTTCTCTCCATAGCTTTGGGACCTTGTGAAAGAGAAAGAAAAAGAGACGTGGGGGCAGCCGTGGATTTTATAGAGTCGAACACATGCACGTGGAGGTGGCTAACTCGACGTGTGTGCCGGGCGCATGCGCGTCCAAGTGGGAGTGCTGCTGCTTCAGCAGAGAAGAAACGAACGGGAGGAAAAGGAGCGGCTCAACGAGGGAGAGATGGGAAGAGAAGGAAAGGAAATGTGGGGAAAATCACGGAGAAATGAAAGGCAGGAAGACGAAGAGAGCAAAGAAATGTACAGGAACAAACAGAAAAAGAAAGGGACAGAAAGGCAGGCGCCCATGGACGCCGCGGAGGGCTGTCTCGCCGCGGACGACTGTCTCGCGGAATAGATTTATCTCCTTCTTCTGCATGCGAAGGACCTTTTCAGGCAGTCCTTTCTACAGACTTGTATATGCGGTTTCTTCTGCAAATATTTGCTCCTATTCGTATTCGTATCGGTTGCAGAGGCGCATGTGGGGGGGTGTGTGTGTGTTCTTCCACACACATGCATGCAAGTACGTGCACATGTTTCCCCGTCCCATTTCTTCTGCATGCACGTGTTCGCACAAATATTCCTGCGGACCGTATTTTATCTCCTGCGTATCTGCGAGGCTCTTCTCACCAAGAATTTCTTCCTCTCCATTCCTATATACATATGCACACCTATATATGTATGTTCCACGTATGTGTAGGTGTCCCTCTGTCAGTGATGGCGTATGTGGGTGCATGCGTCTCTTGCGTGTTGAGCGTGGGTGTTGAGCAGGAAGTTCCTTCCTTTTTTTCCATGTCAATAAATGTCTACGTACATGGAGATATGTGCCTGTTTCTGTGCGCCTCTTTGTGTCTGCATGCCTTCGCACAAGCCTTTCCTCTGAGCAGAAAAGCCGGTCCTGACGCCCCTTGCTGCTTCTGCAGCAAACGCACCGGTCATCCTTTCCTTGAGAAGCCGGCGATAGAAGAGATGGAGGAAGATGAAGAAGAGAAAGACAAAGAAGAAAAGGGACAAGAGGAAGAACACCTGCCGACAGCGGTCTCCACACAAGTTTCCTTCTTCTCCTACCCCACTACATTTATATGTCTTCAGGTGGATGTACGCGGGCACGGCGAGAGAGATTTATACGTCTACCTGCAGGTTTATATCCCTGCTCTGGACAACAGTGTATCTTCACCATCACGTGAACAGGCTTTGCAAGGGGCAGGCATATATATATATATATGTATGTATACTCTGGGGGTCCGTATACACATATATATATATATATGTGGTTGAAGACGACATGCATCGCTGTCCTCGGAGCTTCAGGCTGCGCGGTGTTTGTTGCCTGCAGATAAAATGTAGCGACTCGGAAGGACGTGTGCTGCGCCTGCTGCTGATATTTCTTCGAAGAGCCGGCGTCCGCTCTCCTCCGGTGCTGCTGCTGCATGCGCCCACGTGGATCGTCTCTTTCCTGAAAGAACCTGCTGCCGCTGCTGCTCGTGCTGCTGCTTCCTTTGGCCCCGCTGCTGGCGCTTCAAGAGCTGCTGCTGCTGGTCGTCCCGCCGCTCTTTTCCTTCCTGCTGCTGCTGTCGACGAAGAAGCTGCTGCTGCTGCCCCTGCGCAGAATAGCCCCAGCGCAGCGGCCGCGCAGGCGGCACCCCCAGTCCCGCCTCACAAAGCAGCAGCAGCAGCAGCAGCCGAAGCAGAGGGAGAGACAGCAGCAGGAGCTGCAGCAGGAGAACCAGAAGACGTGGAGTTTTTCTACGTGACAGACGCTGCCGCGGTAGCAGAGGTGGAGGCAGAGGAGGGCGGCGAGGGGGCCGCAGCAGCAGCAGTAGCGGTGGCAATGGCAGCAGCAGCAGTAGACTCGGGCAAGTCGGCAACAGCAGGAAGAGGGGAAGCAGCAGCAGGAGGCGCGAGAGGAGATTCGCTGCAGCAGCAGCAGACGCGTCTCCTTTCACCGCTCAGCAGCAGCGGGAGCAGTCCGAGCAGCAGCAGCGGGAGCAGTCCCAGCAGCAACAGCAGAAGACTGGCCTCGTTGCTGCAGCGCGTGGGCGGTGGAAGCGCAGCAGCAGCTTGCTGCGACGTAGCGGGGCTACAAGAAGCATGCGTCTACATGCTGGACTGGAGAGTAGGAGTCGCTGCAGCGCGTTTCCCTCCTTTTCCCCTTCCATGACGTCATCTTGCTTCATCAGCCAGCCGCTGCTGCACGAAATGCATGCCAGCTCCCAGAAAAGAAAGAGTGTGTATCTGTGTTTGTGTATTTTATCTGTCTGTGATGACGCATATGTGGCCCAACCTCTACGTACGTCGGTGTCTCCGTGTGTCTCCGTATACTTCGCTCTCTTCCCGTCTCTGTCTCTCTGCATGTCTCCCTGTCTCTCGGTGGCTCCATGTATCCCTGCTCGTCTCCCCCTGTATCTCTCTGCATTTGTTCTGTCCGTCTCTCTCTCTCTATGAAGTGCCTCTCTCTGTTTCGATTCTATTCTCCGTCTCCATCCCTCTGTGTGTCCGTCTCCCTGTCTCGATCTCTCTGACTCGACGTCTGCGTGTCTCCATCTGCGTCTGTCTGTGTCTCCTGCTGTCTCCGCCCATTTCTCTTTTCCTGTCTCCGTCTCTTTCGTTGTATTTCTCGCTGTTTCTTGTTCTCGGTATATTTCTCTCCCTATTTATCTTCCTTTCTGTCTCTCCCTCTATCTGTCTATCTATTTCTCTCTTTATCTTCCTCTCTATCTGTCTATATCTATCTGTATGTATCTACCTGTACCTGCTTATCTGTGATCTTCTCTCTATATCTGCCTCTCTTCATGTATCTGTCTATCTATCTGTATCCATCAATATCTACCTATTTATATCTATCTGTATCTTTCTGTGTGTGTCTATATATATCCATCGATATCGGCATCTATATATTAACGTGTCTACCTATATGTATATCTGCGTCTCTATATCTCCATCTGCAACAGTATACTTCTGTCGTGTCTATCTGTGTATATCTATCTGTCTATACCTACCTGCATCTATCTATCTATATCTATCTCTATTTCTATTTTTTTTATATGTCTCATCTTTATCTACGTATATATGTATATCGGTTTACCTATAACCCTCTTTATCGGTGTATCTGTATCTATCTAGCTGTCACCTACAGCTGTCTACCTCTGTACCTCTCTTCCTCTGTACCCCCCCGTCTCCCTCTGCATGTATTCCTTTATATATCTGTATATATATCTTCCTATATATATATTTCCCTCTCTCAGAACTCTCTCTCTGTACTTGTCCTCCTATCTGTCTATCTATCCATATATATATATATATATATATATGAGAGTGACGTATATAGAGCAAGTACATACGGTAGCCTTAATAATAGCGCAGAGTTTCACTGTTTGCGATAGAGGGAGATAATATGTATATGCATATATATGGTAGGGGAGTATATATGTATTTATATAGAGAGGTATAGATATAGAGACGTGTATAACTTCTGTATAGCAGTTACATATTAGATAAACGTCAAAATGAGATATGTGTATCCCTGCCTTTGAGGCATCATGCAGCCAGACCTATATTAAAGTGGTAGCTATTTAAATATATATATATATATATGTATATACACAAACAAATACATCTTCAATAGCAATAGATGCATGCGTATATATGTGTAGACATTGGGGGACAAATATACATATATAAATTATATATATGTATATACGTATGATAGCAATATATACACATATATATCTGTATAGATAGTGGAAGGAAAGAAAGTATATATATATATGTATATATGTAAGTATGTATGTATTTGCATGGTTGTCTCTGTGTGTGTGTGTGTGTGTGTGTGCATCCGTATGCAGGCGGCATCACTGGCGCTTCGACATGGTGCAGTTGGCATTCCCGTTTTTTCCCTGCCTGTCTCCCAGCGAAGGAGCAGCAGGAGCAGCAGCAAGGGCCGGAGGAGGAGCAGGAGCAGCAGCAGGAAAAGGAGGAGGAGGAGAAGAGACGGGCCGGGGCCGACGGAGACGAAGCGTCACTGCGTTTTCGTCAGCTGCAGTTGTCCCTGTGTCCCGCTGCTGCTGCTCCTGCTGCTGCCGTGGCAACGGCTGCTGCTGCCCTTGGTGCTGCTGCTGCTGCAGCTGCTAAGTGCGGGTCTCCGTTCTCCTTTTCCGCTTCCTCCTCTTGCTCTTCCTCTTTTCGTTCTTCGTCTTTCTCTGCGAGCTTGTTGCCTCTCCCGCCCCATTTGGTCGACTCTGCTGCTGCTGCTGCTGCTGCATTGAGTTCTCCTCTGTTGCAGCCGCAGCAGCAGACACGGCAGCAGCGGCAGCAGCAGCAGGGAGAGGTGCAGAATCGGCCGCAGCCGTGCTTGGAGGTGGCTGTTCAGTACGGTGCAGCAGCACCGCTGCCTCTTCTGCGGCCAGTGCAGCTGCTGCTGCTGCTGCCTCTTTACGTAGTTGTCAATATGACTGGTCAGCGACTCGCCGTGCGGCAGTCTCGGTGTTGGCGGTGCTGCAGCCGCTCGCCTGCTCTCTCCTCCTCCTCTTCCTCTTCCTCCTCTTCGTCGTCAGCAGCAGCAGCAGGCTCATGCAGCGATGCCGCAGCGCTGCGTCGTCCTGCCCGCTCACAGCAGCAGCAGCCGGTCCGGGGACGGCAGCAGCAGGAGAGCGAGAAAGAAGTGCAGCAGCAGCAGGTGCAAGAAGAAGAGCAGCAGCACGAGGAGGGGGGAAGGAGGCACACGCAGCAGCAGAGACAGCTCGTCGGTCCGCAGGAGCAGCAGCAGCAGACAGCGAGCCGAAGCAGCCCTGGCAGCAGAAGAAGTGACAGCAGCACCAGCAGCAGGGAGCCGGTGGTGGCGAGGCAGGCGACCGTTTCTGCTGCCGCCGCCCCAGCAGCAACGCGTAGGAGCAGCTCTTGCACAGCAATAACGGAAGGGGTTATTCTCGAAGCAGGAGAACGGAAATCCTTCTTCTGGTCTGACTGCAATGGACCTCCTTTCGTCCAGCTCGCCAGGTCTCTTTTTTTCTCTCCCTTCCTTTCACGAGTCACAACACACATAGACGCGTGCTTCCTTGCTACTGCTGCTGCTGCTCTTCCTCATGTTGCACACGCTTACACTCCTCTTCCGTCTTACTTTCTCTGATTTTTCTTCGGTCCCCCTGGCATCTCTCTTTCTCTGCCTCGGCCGCGTCAGGCGGTGTGCGGATCCGCGCTCTCAGTGGCACCGCGACATGCTTACAAGTTTGTATTTAGATGTTGCTGCTGCTTGTCCAGACATGCGAAGCGACTTCTTGTGAATCGCTGTCGTCGACGTTGATGAACAAGTATTTGCTGGCTACCGGTATAGACACTGCATGCGCATCAGGCGTATAGACACCTCAGCGCGGACACGGGGTGGAAGAAGAGACAGAGACGCATGCGAAAGAAACATGCGACGCGATGCCAACGGCGATCTGCAGCTGCTGCTGCATGCGACTCTCTGCACTACCTCGTGCGCCGTTCTGCTGCGCGGCTGCCAGCAGCTGTAGCAGGGGGCTGCTGTTATTGCTGCTCTTGTCTGTGTAGTCTTGCAGAACATGTCTGTGACTCTCTCTGTGTCATATTTATATACGGCTTACATCAGAGCCCTGTCTAGCTGCTGCTGCTGCTGCTCTTCAGCGGGCCCCATCGCTGCTGCAGATCTGCCGCACCGCCTCCCTGTGGCTCTTGTCGCAATGTATGTGTCTCTCATGCTGCCGCTGCTGCCTTTGCCACTGCTCAAGCTCATGCTGCTCTGCCGCGGCCGCAGCCACGGGGCTCCCGCAGCCACTGCTGCAGCTGCTGGTGCTTCCACCGTCCCTGCGGCTGCTGCTGGGCTGCCACTGCTGCTGCGTCGGTGAGTCCTGTTCTTGCTGCTGCGTCCGCCTCAGGTGTTCCTGCGTATGCTGCTGTGCTGTGGCTTCTGCTGCGCTGTCGCATCTGCTCTGCTGCGCTGCTGGCTATACTGCCCTGCTGCCGCTGCTTAGACGAGACGCTGTGTCCTGTTTCGTTGATAGGTGACCTCCTGCCTTGCTGTGCTGCTGGTGTTTTGCTGCGGGCTCTTTTTTTTTGTAGAGGGCTGCTGCGTACCACCATCTCTTCCCCAGCGTCGCACGCTTTTCTCCCCTCCAGCAGCTTTACTCTTCCTCCTGGCACTGCGGCACCCGTTCCTTCCTCTCCTGCTGACCTTTCTCCTGCGTTTTCTGCTGCTTCGCCCTCTCTCTTCGCTGCGGCTCCTGCAGTCACCGGTCAAGCAGCAGCCGCTGCCCCTTCTGCTTCAGAGAGCCGTGCTGCGGCTGTTCGACGCAGCAACCGGTGCAGCTTTACCAGGTGGTCAGGCTGCTGTGTGCTAAGCGGCAGCAGCGACTGTTCTCTCAGCTTTCCCCTGCGAGTTGCTGCTGTCCCTCATAGGACGGCCTGTATGTGCTACTGCATCCCTACTAAACAGCAGCAACACCAGCAGCAGCATCGGCAGCAGCAGCGACAGCAGCGCCGGCAACAAGACCGGCAGCAGCAGGAAGGCGACGTAGCGGCGGAGCTCCTGCAGGGAGAAGGGCAGCAGCAACAGCGGAAACAGAGGGAAGCGGAGGAGGAGGAAGAACATGAGAAACAGCCGCAAGAAGAAGTGCGACAACACCGGAGGACTCGGCAGCAGGAGCAGCAGCAACAGGTGCAGGAAGCAACAGCGTTTCCTGCTGTTCGTGCTGCTGCTACTTCGGAGAGGGTGAGTCCTGCTGCTGGTGCGGTGGACCTCGAGAAAATGCTGCTGCGGCGCGACCGGCAGGTGCTGCGCCTTTTTCGGTCTGGGGTCCCCACGCGTCCCCTCCGCGGATACCACCAGGTGCAGCAGCAGCTGCAGCAGCAGCAAGGGCAGCAGCAGCAATACCAGCAGCAGCAGTCGCGCCGACAGCCCCAGGAGCCGCAGAAGGAGCAGCAGAAGCAGGACCTGGATGATGTGCAGCACGGGGTTGGCAGTGCTGCTGTGTGCTGCAGAGACTACTGCTGCTGCTGTGAGGTGTGGGAGAGAGAAGAGCAGCAGCAGCAGAGCAGCAGGCGTTCCAGCAGCGTCCTGAGACTGGAGCTACGTACTGCAGCAACAGGAGGGAAACTTCTTGTTATCCGCGAGCAGCAGTGGCACCCGGAAGCAGCAGCAGGTCTCATTTTCCGCAACTTCTGCGATGTGCCTTTGCTGCTGCGGCAGTGTCTGCATGCGCCGAGGCCTGCAGGCGCTGCTCCGCCCCGCGGAACCGCAGCAGCAGCGGCAGGAAGACCCATTCAAGCCGCGGGAGCAGCAACAACGGCGGCAGCAACGGCAGCGGGACACAGCGGTAAACCAGCGGGATCTGAAAAGGCAGCAGCAGGAAGGGTAAGCAAATCAGCAGCAGCGGCAGCACCGCCAGTCGGGAAGTGCGGTCGGGCAGCAGCAGAGCCGACTGAATCGGGCGACGGAGGAGGAGCCGTCGTACCGGAGACAATAGCAGCGAGAGAGCGCTCTGCTGTCGAAGAAGAGGCGGCAACGACAGCAGAAGGAAAAGTGCTCGCAAAACTGCCGTTGCTGCAGCACCAGCCGGCTCCTCTGCGTTCACCTCTTGACCAGAGTAGGAGGCTGACGAGGAACAGCAGCAATAGCAGCAGAAGCGACAACAACAGCAACAGCAGCGTGAGGGCAGGACCGCCAGCACCGCCAGCCGCGCGTGAAGGGGAACTTGAACTGCAGCAGACGCAGCAGCAGCAGCCGAACCCGCCCGACGCAACCGCAAAAGCAGCCGTGTGCGCAGCAGGGCCAGTAATCGCACGTGAAGGAGAAGCAGCACTAGCAGCAGCACCTTCAGGCACCGCAACAGAAGAGGCAGGTCTAGCAGCAACTGCAGCTGCAGGTGGAGAAGATGGGAGGAAAAGGCAGAGCTGCAACCTCTTTGTTAGCGAGGAAGCGGAGACAAAGCAGCAGGCTGTTCTGATGCATGCGGCCGACCGTATATACGTCTCACGGCGTCCTGCAGCGGAGCGCCTAACGACCCTGCTGCAGCACCTGCTGATGACCGGGCTCCCTACACCAGCGGCAGCGACACGTCCACTGCACCGAGCAGACGCGGCGGCAGGAAGTCTAGAAGAAAATGCTGCAGCAGCCGCGGAAGCAGCAGACGCAGCACCTGGAGCAGAGCGAGGGACCCCCGCATCAGCAGCAAAAGCAGCAGTGGAAGAAGAAACAGCAGCAGCAAAAGAGCAAGAAGGGACGCCTGCAGCAGCAGCAGAAGCAGCAGCAGCTTCACGAGAGGGAATAGGAAGCACGAAGTGGAGGGAAGCCGTCCTGCAGCCGGCAGCAGCAGCTGAAGAGACGGCACGCGCTGCTGCTGTTGCTGAAGCCCAATGCTGCTGCGCATGTGAAGCAGCAGCCAACGCACCGCAATCCTGGGGTCCCCCTCCGTTACTGGTGCTGCCTGGTGAAGAAGTGCTGCTCGGCTGGGACGACCTGCGCGGCAATCCTTCTGTTGAGGTGGCTGCATTGCCGCCTTCCCTTGCTGCTGCTGTGGCTGCTGAATTTCCTTTTTTTCCACCTCTTCCTGTTGCTGCGGCTGCTGCCGCCGGACCCACAGCGGGGCGCGGTTGGAGGACTGCGAGCCCGCAGCAGCGCAGCACCAGGAGGGGCTTCACTGGAGCCCGGGAGCCAGCAGCAGCAGGGACAGCAGCTGCACGGGAACGGGAAGCAGCAGCAGCAGAAGCAGAAGCAGCAGACGCAGGAGCAAGTGCTGGTACAGCAGGAGTATGCGAGGCACGGACAGCAGAAGCAGAAGCAACTGCCGCACAAGGAGCTGCAGGAGCCGCAGCAGAAGAAGCAGAAGGAGAGACAGGAAGAGGAGGAGGAGAAGACACAACTGCTGCAGCACCGTCATGTTTTTTAAGGGATACATGCGCTGCAGCAGACTCGCGGTGGACCCCAACGTTTCTCCTGTGCATCCCAGTAGCGGGGCCTGCTGCTGGTGCTGCTCCTGCAGCAGCATGTAGAAGACAGGTGCTGCGACTGCCCACACCGCTGGGAGTTCGCTGGATCGCAGCAGAAGTGAGAGAGCAGCAGTGTACAACACGAGTAGTAACGCTCGCCAGTTCCTTTGCGTCGGCGTCTTCCAGCCTCGCTACTTCTCCTCTTCTCCCTGAGATGAATCTTTCCTTTTCTCCCCGTATCCTTGCTGCTGCTGCTGATGCGGCTGCTGCTCCTGCGTCGAAAGAAGAACACGTGGAGACGGCTATTGACAGTGACGGGAAATGGGGTGTGGCTGCGACTGCCGCTGCTGCTGCTGCACGTCCTGCTGTTGCTGCTGCCGGTGCCCAGACAGCTGCCGTAGGTGACTCTGCTGCTGCTGCTCTTCCTCCGCCTCCTCGTCGTTCCGGTTCTGCCGCTGCAGCTGATCGCCTTGATGCTGCTGCTGCTTCTCAGGCTGCCGAAGCGGCGCACGCCCCAGAGAGGCTGCAGCAACAACGGCGACAGGAGAAGCAGCACCAGCAACAGGTTCCACAGGAGGAGCAGCAGCAGCAGCCACTGCGGCAGAAGCAGCGCCAGCAGGTGCCACAGGAGCAAGAGCAGCAGCAACTGCAGCAGGAGAAACAGGCGCAGCAAAAGGCACAGGAGCAGGAGCAGCAGCAGCAGCAGCGTCGGCAGCAGGAGCAGCAGGAGCAAGTTCCAGCAGGGCAGCAGACGAAGCAACGGCAGCAGCGGCGAGAAACGACAGCGGAGAAGCAGCAGAGGAGCGAGCAGGGGACCAGCGCATTTGATGTTGCAGCAGCAGCAGCGTCAGAGTTCTCAGAAGCAGCTGCTGAAGTGTTCCAGGGGGCGGTCTCGTGGCTTCCTTGGACGACGGCTGCTGCTGCTGCTGCGCCTCCGGCAGTGCCAGTCGAACCTCCTGCAGCTGCCGCTCCTGCTGTTTTTCCTCCTGCTGCTGCAGCTGAGGGTGGTGCTGCTGCTCCTGTTACTGCGGTAGCGTCAGTTTCTCCTGCTGCTGCTGCTGCTGCTCGTCCCGCTTCTCGAACTCGCGCCGCTACTGCTGCTGCCTCGTCTGCAGCGGTTTCTGGTGCTACTGCTGCTGCTCCAAGTGCGGATGCTGCTCCACCTGCAGCAGTTCCTCCACCACGTGCGGAGGGACGCACAGCAGCGACGCCGTCAAGAACCGCAGCAGTGGGAGGAACTGCAACAGAACGGGGAAGTGCATATGCCGAGATGCCCCAGAAAGCAGTCCTGAACAAGGGGGCGGGGGGTGCATCAGCACCGCCAGCAGCAGGAAGCGAGACACCTGCACATACGCTGCTGCATGCGCCTGCGTATCTGCTGCACTCTTTGGTGCGGCAGGAGATGCAGCAGCTGCCGTCTGCGGTTCCTCTCGACGTGCTCCTGCAGCAGCTGCAACAGCAGCAGCGCAGCAGAGCGACGTATCGCACGGGTCGTTTTGGCGTGCGTCAGAAACTCCCGCCGGTATTTTCTCCCGCTGTTCCTGCTGTTCCCCGGTCGCGCAAGGGGCCTGCTGCCGCGGTGCTGCGACGCCTCAGCAGCCGCACTGGTAGTTACAGCAGACTGCCTCTCCAGCACCTGGGAAGCAGCAGCGGCAGCAGGAAGCAGCATGCAGCGGTGAAGAACAGCCGCAGCAGCAAGCGGCAACAAGAGCCGGAGGACGAGCCAGTGACAGCAGCAGCAGAAAGTGGACTGAGGAAACCATTGAAGCAGGTCCTTAAGCAGCGACAGGTGCAGCAGAAATTGCCACAGCAGCAGCATTGCATTAGGCAGTCAAGCAAAAGCAAATCCTTCCGCAGTGAGGGCCGTAGCAGCATTTCTGCGCAGCAGCCGCTGCAAGGAACAGCAGCACACGTGCCAGCAGCAGCAGCACCATTGCCCAGAGAAAGAGGAGGAGGAGGTAAGGGCAACAAAGGAGTGGAGAATGGCAGCAAAGCAGCGGCGTGTCACCGCCCCTGCGATGATGTAGCAAGCAGCAGGGAACCTATCGACGCGATCAGCCTCAGCCAGCAGCCCTTCTTGAGGAGTCAACGAACAGAAGAAGCAGCAGCAGCACGCGTCGGACACCGCGCAGCAGCGGCAGGAGCAGCAGCAGAGAGAAGAAGGAGGGAACCGAATATCATAGTCATTCCTTCGTTTCTCTCCGCATTTGTGGGAGCCTTTCAATCGGCGGGGACGGGGAGGAGGAGCAGCAGCGGCAGCAGAAGTCTTGCTGCAGCAGCTGTCAGCAGCAACACGAACCTGGTCTCTGCTGCTCCTTTTGCCGACGGACCCGGAGCAGCCGTCAACATCCCAAGAGGAGGAGAAGAAGGAGAAGCACAAGCAACAGCAGCAACGTTCTCTGCTGGTGGTGCAGCTGCTGACCCAACAGGAGCGACAGCCACGCCCGGGCAGGAGGACGAGGAGGAGGAGCAACAGCAGCCACACTTCTTCCACGTGTGTGCGGATGATGCCAACCCCACGCTCCTGGCGCTTCTGCAGCTGCTGCAGCAGTACCGGCGAAACCTGGAGCAGCCTCAGCAGGAGCAGCCCCAGCAGGAGCAGCGCCAGCAGCAACGGACCCAGCAGCAGCAGCCCCAGACCCAGCAGCAGGGAGCTGTGTACACGGGATTAGGAACGGGGCGACGCGTTTCTGAAGATCAGCAGAGGAAAACAACAGCACCCGAAGAATTGCCACGAGGAGAAGGGCAAAGACGAGGAAGAGAAGAAAGAGACGCAGAAGCAGACCAAGTCAAATCGACTTGGCGAGCCGCCTCCTCGGCGAGCAGGCGTGGGTCTCCTCCTCCAGACGCAGCAGCAGCAGATGCAGCAGCAGCAGGACGCGGTATCCCTTGGGAGGAGGAGCAGCAGCAGCAGAGGGTGCTGCGGCAGTCGTTGAGCAAGTCTTTTTCGCCGGTGCGCAGCAGAAGCAGCAGCCGCAGAAGCGTGACTTCTTCAATATCCCGCAACTCGAGCTACTCGGATGACGTTGCTGCTGCAGAACATGCTGCTGCTGTTGCAGCAGACACGCGTCTCCTGCAGCGGCTACCGGCGCCTCCCTTGCCGGCTCCTCCCCTGCCCACAGACGCTCCGGACTTTGAATTTCGCTGCTGCTTCCCCCAATTTCTTCTCTCGATCGTCGCCAACACCACACAAAAAAATCCGTTTAATGGGCAGGTGAGTCCGTCTGGCTGCTCCTGCTCCTCCGGCTGATGCCGCTGCTCTTGCCACTGCTGCTGCCCTTGCCACTGCTGCTGCTGTTGCCGCTGCTGCTGCTGACACTGCGGTTGCTGAGTGTCTTCTGTACCCCTGCTGGTGCTTCTACTGCGAGGACTGCGACGGCCTCTGCTGCTGCTGCTGCCCAGGAGCGCCACGCCCTGCTGCTGCTCGTGTACTTACGCTGCTGCTGCTTCCGAGGCGTTTGCTGCCGCTGTACTGCTGCAGCTCGTGCCGAGGCATCACCTGCTGCTGCTGTTTCTGCCGTTGCTCCCGCTGCCTTTGCTGCGGATCTGCTTCTGCTGCTCGTGCTGCTGCGAGGCACATCTTCGGGCGCTCCTGTGAGTTCTGTTTTTGACATTTGCTGCTGCCGCTGCCGCCGACGCAGATGGAGAAGGTGGCGGACGAGCTGCTGTTGGTCTCCGTCGACTTCCTGCGACTGCTCTTCGCAAACAGCCACGATTCTCGCCGCGCGGCTGCAGCTGCCGCCCTGCAGGACGTACAGGTGAACTACTGCTGCTTTTCTTCTCTTCTTCAGGAGAAAAAGCTACTCCTCTAACATTCTCGTCCTCTTCATAAGCAGCTGCTGCCCGCATTCGTCTGCATCTCTCTGTGTGTACATACGTGTCTGTGTGTATTCTTGGCCACAAGCGCATGCACTGGAAAAAACGAATATTTAGGAGGGGCCATGCAAAGACACGCACGCCTCTCGCACTTTACTCCACCTGCGTATCTACACAAGTACACGTACATACCGAAAGAGAGACACACGCACAGATAGATACGTATATATATATATATACGTATATATATACACACACAGGAAGAGAGATAGAGACAGATTTATGGATGGATATAGGCAGGTAGATAGAAAGATAGATAAATACATTCACACACACAAATATATATATATATATATATGTGTAGATATCTTGCATGTGTACATGTGTGCGTGTGTGTCTGTGTCCAACCGCACCCGTGTGTATGTTGGCGTGTAGGTCTGCTGCTGAGGAACAAACTTGCGTGTTTACATATATTTATATTACTCTCTCTCTATATATATATATGTCTAGATAGATATGCATCCATAGGTATATATATGTGTGTGTGGACGTGCCTGCGTCCCCGGATCCCTCTCTTTTTGTCTCCCGGTCTCTTTTGCTGTTTCTCTCTGTGTGTCTCTTCCTCTCGTTCGTTGTGTCTCTCTGTGTGTCTCTCATTTTATGTCTCCGTCTTCCTCTGTCTCTCCCTCTCCGTCTCACTTTTTCCTTTTCTCCTTTCTGTGTCGTTTTCCCTTCCTTTCTCGCATTCTCTATCGCCCTCTACACACACAAACACAGATACGTGCATACGTACATACACGTATACACATACATACATACATACATACACACATACATACATACATTTCATATATATATATATATATATATGGGCATATCCACATGGGCGGCGACATATGTACGGAGACCTCTTCAAATGTATTAGAAAAGAATAAGCCAGTGCATGCCCTCCCCCGTACGTCGGATCTGTGGGAAGAAACAAAAAAGGGGAATGCTCGCATCCGCGTCCTCCTTCTTCGGTAGGGGAGTACCACCCACCCACCTTTTGGTTGTAGCTAGCGCTAGCCTCACAGAGAGACACATGTACGCATGCATGCACCAGGGTTCTCTCGCCTCACAACAGCGGAGAACAACACTTTCCTCCCTTCTCTGAAAAAATCTAGAAATGCTCCTAGCTGCTCACATCCCGGGGAAGTGTACCCTCCCCTCTTAATCTGGAGACTTCTGCGCTGTACGTACACCTAGTGGCTTCGCTCTGTACGTACGCCTCGTGAATAGGTGCCGTCGTACACCTGGTGGCTACCTGCTGTACGTACCTTTTGTGGCTGGGTGCTGTACGCACGCCTCATGGATAGCTGCTGTACGTACACCTCACGGATACCTGCTGTACGTACACCTCACGGATACCTGCTGTACGTACACCTCACGGATACCTGCTGTACGCACACCTCATGGATAGCTGCTGTACGTACACCTCATGGATAGCTGCTGTACGTACACCTCATGGATACCTGCTGTACGCACACCTCATGGATAGCTGCTGTACGCACACCTCATGGATAGCTGCTGTACGTACACCTCATGGATAGCTGCTGTACGTACACCTCATGGATAGCTGCTGTACGCACACCTCATGGATAGCTGCTGTACGTACACCTCATGGATAGCTGCTGTACGTACACCTCATGGATAGCTGCTGTACGTACATTTCATGGATAGCTGCTGTACGTACACCTCATGGATAGCTGCTGTACGTACACCTCATGGATAGCTGCTGTACGTACACCTCGCGGATGCGTGCTGTAGGTACACCTCGTGGATAGGTACACTGCATGGATAGCTGCTGTACGTACACCTCGTGACTGCGTCCGTGCTGTAGAGACCCCTTGTGGATACGTGGTGTAGGTACACCTCGTGGCTAGATGCCAACGCACCACCTGCGTACACGCGCATCTCCGTCTGTGCCGTCCTCTCTGTGTCGCGGCCGCTCTGTCTCTCTCTGGCAGTCTCTCCTGTGCATGTCTCCAGGGAGGAGAACACACACACGCGTGCAACCAAGTGTATGTACACCTGGAAATTGTACACTCTATCTATATACGCATGCGTCCTACTTCGTATTTATGCCCAAAGACAGCTGCATAGAAATAAACCCGTCACACATTTCTGTGGCGAGTCGCAGAGCGCCATTTTCTTAGAAGCACACCACGTGCAGAGGCGGGTTTCTCCTCGAATCTTCGACTGGCTCGCCTAACGTTTCCTGCATGTGCGGTGCCCGCAGCTCTTCAATAAATGTCAACAAAAGAGAAGTGTAACCTAACACGCCACCCTCTTCACAGTACAACTCTATGCATGTATGCATATAAGTGTACTTGTTGTTTATATCTATACAGTTGAATAGGGTTCTTTCCATATTCGTGTACGTACATATATGTGTTCTCGTATATCCTAATGTATGTGTATGCATATGTTCCTTTATACATCTGTACACTCGTATATTTATATATATACATATATGTATGCGCACGCATATGTATATATGTGTATGTTTAGAAGCGTAGATACGTGTGTGCAGCAGTTGGCACCGTTTCGCCTGTTGGTAGTAGAGAAGAAGTAATTTCGTGTTTGCTGCTGAAGATACGTTAGCAGGAATGAGTGTGTATTTACATACGTGTACAACTCACCTACTTTTCCTTTTCGATAAGAAAGAGAAAGGACTTGTTCTTCTGTATCGAACCGCTCACTTTTTCACTTAAAAAAAGAAGCCTCCATCCGTGTAGAATGCAGCCGTTGCAACTTCAACTTTGAACCACCTTTATCATTCTCAAAATCCCTATGGCTCCCTGTGAACTGGTCAACATGTATACATATATATATATATATATATATATTATACATGTGTATATGATTACGTATGCGACCGTCTATATATCTGCGATTACATATATATATATATATATATATTCGCATATTTCCCTCTCTGAGTACATGTATATATATACATATATATACCTATATGATTATATTTGTGTATGGATGTATGTATATATACGTATATACATGTAAATATTTACGTATCCCTCTCTCTATATATACATATATGTATATTGGCGTATCTCCCTCTCTCAGTACATGTATATCTCTCTCTCTATATATATATATGTGCATAAGTGTATATCTGTCTAGCTACGTATGTATCTCTATTTATATGCATATATACGTGTATATATATATATATATTTGCGTTTCTCTCTCTATATATGTGTATGTATCTATATGTATCTATATGTATCGTAGGTACGTCGATTTGCATATATTTTTTTCTCTCTCTTTCTGCTCAGAAGATATTTATTTTGTCTTCTAGCACACGCTGTTTTTTTGTATTTTTGCCCTTATCAACTGCAACAATACGCACAGGTGGACAACACGCGCAGCCATGCGCTCTACCCGGTGCTGCTGCAGCGCGCGCTGCCTCCGCCCCCCGTTCCTGCACACCTTGCGGTTCGTCCCTGCTTTCTTTTCTTCCTTTTCTTTTCCTTCTTTTTCTCTTTCTTCTTCGTCCTCTTCTCTTCGTTTTCTCTTCTGCGTGTACCGCTCCACAGAGGGGCACAGAAGGACAGGGAAACAACACAGAGACCCGCACAGAGAGGCGGAGGGAGACGGAGACACGGCGAACAGAAAGACGGGGTTGGCGTCTGTGCAGGACTGTTCGTACGCGGGCTGTAACAATAAAAAGAAGAGACATGGACAAGGCGAGACACGGACGCAGAGACATGGACACAGAGACAGGGACGAAATCATGTGCAGCAAGGCACAGGAAAAAGTGCCGGCGTGTGCGTAGACACTCGCAGCAGAACCTTCTCTGTGTCTCATATATATATATATATATATATATATACATGCGTATATCTAGAGTGCGCGGCTGACGCTACGTACACATAAGTCTGTATATATATAGAAAGAGAGAACCCTTTATATACATATATATATACATACATATATGCACACACGCGTATGTCTAGAGTGTGCGGCTAACGCTACATACACATACACTTGTATATATAAAGAGAGAGAACTATATGTATATATATATATATATATATAATAAAAATATATTTTTATAAGGTGCACCTACATTATTGTTTATACGCACAGGTCTGTTTCTGCCTTTCTCTGTGTACGAATAATATACGTAGAGCCACAGCCGTCTGTTCGACACCCCGTGGGTTCAAAGTGGTGTTCCACCAGAGACTCTTCTTCCCCAACTTTCTTCTTCTACAACTAGATCTCTGTGTATGGACAGAAATGCAGGTGCACCTTAAAAAGATAGAACATATATATATATAAATATGAAAGCGTATGTGAATATACATGTGTGTGTATTTCCGTATATATAGATATACATATATGCATACATGTGTATATTGCCGTATATATACATATACATACATATATATATATATATATGTATATGGCGTCGGTGAGGAGCTCCGGTGTTGCTCTGAGTACTGCTGCCTACTGCGCATGCGTCGCTGCTGAGGGCCTTGCTGCTTCCATACGCACGTGCCGGGGCGCACCTGGCTCCTGCTGGGACTGCTGCTGCTTTTTTATCTGCTGGCGCATTGCTGCTGTCGCCGACTGCTCGGTTGCTGCTGGCAGCTGCTAATTCTCCAGCTACCCAAGACGCACCGGCGGCAGGGGCTTCTGCTGCATATATTTGCTGCCGTATTGCGCGTTGCTGCTGCTGCCGTCCTCTCCGCCTTCCCCCTTTTACTGCTGCTGCTGCTCGTCTGAGGTGACTCTCGGTGAACCCGGTCTTGCTGCCTTTTCTCTCTGCGCTTGCAGCGCGTGTCCTGCTGCTCATTTCATCCGCTGCTTCCACCGTCGGCTGCGCGGCTGATCGCCTTCTCTCCATGTTGCTTCACTGCGAGCTCCTGCTGCTGCTGCGCTGTCTGCCTTCACTCCTGCTGCTCGCCGATGAACTGCTGGTGCTGCTGTTTTGCTTGGACAGGAGGCGGCTGCGCCGCTGCGCTTCGGCTGCTCACGCGGGGACGTGTGGGGAGGTCGCTGCGGACGCTTCGGAGCCGTAGGAGGAGAAAATGCGGTCTACAGCCACTCCGAACCCCTGGCGCAGTGCAAGTGTATCACCAGGTTGAGCAGCAGCAGCTGCTCACAAGGAGCAGGGGGGGGAGGAGGACGTTTGCGACGGGCAACAACTGACGCAGAGCTCAGGGAGGAGAGTCTGCTCTTCGTAGAAAACTGCAACGTTCTCTGTGTGGTAGGAGCCAAGATCCGAAGAAGAAAAAAGAAGCGAGAAGAAGAGAGCAGCCGCACCAGCAGGCCGGGGTCACAGCAGCAGCAGCAGAAGGAGCAGCAGTGAAGTAGCAGCAGCTGTAGCAACAATACAAACTCAGCCAGGGCAGCAGCAACACGACTGTTGCAGCAAGAGCAGGAGGGAGTTGCAGCCTAGCAGCACCAGAAGCAACGACACCAGCACACCTGCTGCAGCAAGAGCAGGAGGCAGTCGCAGCCCAGCAGCAGGAGCAGCAGCGGAAGCAGCCGCGGCAGTGTCAGTCCCCGCAGCAGCAGCAGCGTCTTCGCCCAGCGGAACGTACGCGCATGCGCGCCGCTTCTCTCAGGCGTAGCATGCCGGACTGCCTCTGCGAATAGAGTACTTTGCGCGCGTGTGCATGCATCAGTTTTACCGGCGCATGCATCAGCTTCACCGGGGCGTGCCTCACGGCGTGTGCATCAATTTTGCCGGCGCATGCATCAGTGTCATGTCTCTTTCTGCGAATTTTCTCAGTCCCAAGCGCATGCAAAGAATTTCTTCCCACACACGTGCACGCGAAGATGACGTGGGGAGACGGTTGCACCCCGCACAGAGACACGCGGAATTGCGAAGGGCCTCCGCGTGGAGACGCAGTTCCCTGGCGCCCCCTACGTACACGGCGGCAACACCAGGGCTCTTCCTTCTTTTTTTTTCTCTCTAAAATCTCGCTGAACATCTGTTCTACGTAGGGGTCCTGGAGTGGGTAGGGATACCTATATATCTGCATGCGGACATGTACCGAGGAGAGGAAGAGAGAGGGGGAAAGGAGGTACATAGGTCCACCGATGTAGATTTTGATGCGGGGGGCAAAGGAGAATATACCGGCATGTTTGTATACACTTATATGTATGTATATCTACATATATATGTATACATATGTATATAAGTACGTCTTTCTATCTGCCTGTCTATCTATATGTACATATGTATATATATATATATGTATATATATATATATATGCTTGTGGATATGTATGTGTGACTGAGAAATATTTGTTGTGGTAGATGGTGACTAGTTCGTATGTGCGTGACTGACTTCCCGATAAACTTCGGCGAAAAGGAGACAGCAGACTGCAGCGTCTCAGCAGCTGAGGCGGAAACGTGGGGTCAGTACTGCTGCTGCGGGAGGACGCACGCGCGACAAATGCGTCTCCGGCTGCCTCTGCCGTTCTCTCCTCTTGTACACGATGCCTTATGTTGATGGAGACGTGCTGCTGCAAAGGCTCGTTCTCGACGTTTCTCTGCTGCTGTTGCTTTCTCTCCTGTTGGTGCGCCCTGCTGCTGCCTCTCTCTCTCTGTGTTCTTGACGGTTGCTGCTGTGCTGCCGCTTCTCTGCACGCCGCTGCTGTTCCCCTGCTGGTGCTCCTCTCCACGTGCTGCTGCTGCTGCTGCCGGCGCTTCTTCCGCAGCTGCTGCCACTGCTGTTCCTGTGCTGCTGGTGCGTCTTAACCTTCTTGTTTCTCGGCTGCTGCTACTTCGGTTTGGTGTTGTTGCATGCGCTGCGGTTGCTTGTGTGCTGCTGCTGCTTCTGCAGCCTCTATGCGTGCGGCTGGAGTGGGAATTTCTGGAGGACCTGACGGAGGGCCTGCGCGTGCTGCAGCGGGCAGCAGCTGCAGCAGCTGCAGCTGCAGCCGTTGCAGCTGCAGCCGGAGCGACGGCAGCAGCAGAGCAGCGGCAGAAGGAAGAAGAGCAACGTCACCCGCAGCAGCAACAGTTTGTTCTTTCTCAAGCGCTAAACATTGCCCGCTGCGGGCAGGAGCCCTGCGCGGCCGTCATCAGCTTCCAGGACCACAACAGCAGCAGGAGCCGCCCGAGCAGCAACATACCCAGTAGCAGCAGCAGCAGCAGCTCAGCGACTGCTGGTCCCCTACTGGTCTCTGCAGCAGAGGTTCCACCTCACTTTTCTCCTGCGGCTGCATGCGGCTGGCTCCGCGTGGCTCCTGGTGTGCTCCCAGCACCGCGGGGGGTGTCACAGCCACTGCAGCAGCAGCAGCAGCACGTCCAGCAGAAGGAGGAGGAGCAGCAGCAGAGAAAGGACGGTCCTGCTCCGGCTGCAGCAGGAACGGCAGAAGCAGAGAGAAACGCCTGCAGCGGGACGCTGCTGTCGTCCTGTTCCTCTCTCTTACCTGCCGCTGGTGCTGCTTCTTCTTCCCGTGTTGCGGCTGCTTCTGCTGAAGCGGCAGCGTCCCCGTTCCTCGTGCTGCTGCCGCGACTGCTGCCTGCAGTTGCAGCAGCAGCACCGGGCCGACGGGCGCTGCCTCTGCTGCAGCGCAGCTGTGTGGTGGAGCAGCTGTACGTAGGGGAGATCTACGTGTCTTTTTCTTTCCACACAGGCATCAACTATTTAAACTTTGCAACGTCAGAGTACCACTGGCTCCTGCGCGCGCTTCTTTCTCTTTCTTCTATCGAAGAAGCAAGCCTCGCCTTCTCCTCCTTCCTACTCTCGTCAGGTCGCAGTGCTGCTCTCGCCGCGCCTGCTGCTGCTGCTTCTTCTTCTTCAGCTACACCTGCCGAAGCGGCTTTTGCACCAAGCGGTGCTGCTGCCGCTGCGGCCGCCGAAGAGAGAGCAGCAGCGGCGCAGCAGAGACGGCGCGCCGCCGCAGCGGCAGGGGGCTCAGCAGCTGAGAGCCAGCGCAGAGACGGAGGAACGCGGGGGGGGGGAAGGACAGCAGCAGCAGCAGCAACGTCGTTCCTCGTCTTCCAAGAGTGATGGTGACAGAAGAGGAAACAGCAGCTGCACCAGGAGGAGAAGGAGGTGGAGAGGCAAAGCAGCAGAAGCAGCGGCAACAGCGACGAGAAACGACGCAGCAGCAGCAACAACGAGGGGGGGGAGGGATCCGAAGAGCAGCAGAAGCAGCCACAGACAGTATGCGTGTCGCCCAGCTGCTGGAGAAAATCTCTGCAGCGTACAGACAGCAGCTCCTGTGGCAGCTGTCGCGCTTCGTCGCCTCTGTTGATATTCTGGGAAATCCTGCTAGATCTCTGCAGCACGTCGGAGAAGGCGTGAAAGATCTTGCTCTACAGCCGCTGCAGGCAGCGAAGCGCGGCGATGACGTCCTAGAAGGAGTCTACAAAGGCGCATCAAGTTTCATCAGACACACAGGCACGTTCTTCCGAAGAACAAAAAGAAACAGATGTTAAGCACCACCAGCAGCAGCGGCAGTAGCAGCAGCAGTAGCAGCAGCAGCAGTAGCAGCAGCAGCAGTAGTAGCAGCAGGAGTAGCAGCAGCAGTAGCGGCAGTAGCAGCAGCAGCAGTAGTAGCAGCAGTAGGAGCAGCAGCAGCAGTAGTAGCAGCAGTAGTAGCAGCAGCAGTAGCAGGAGCACTAGCAGCAGTAGCAGCAGTAGCAGCAGTAGCAGGAGCACTAGCAGCAGTAGCAGCAGTAGCAGCAGTAGCAGCAGCAGCAGTAGCAGCAGTAGCAGCAGCACCAGTAGTAGCAGCAGTAGGAGCAGCAGTAGCAGCAACAGCAGCAGCAGTAGTAGCAGCAGCAAGTCTCTGTGGGGTTGGGTTCGTGGTTCGCAGTGTTGGTGTGGGAAACGCGGTCGCAGAAGTCTTCACTGAAGAAGGCAACAGCAGCAGCAGCAACGGCGCATGGGAAAGCGAGACCGAGCAGGGCAATGTGACGATCTTTTATTTATCTGCATGCATGTGTCTATGTCTGCTGCTGCACGCCACCGGGACCAGAAAGGAGCTTTGCTGCGTTTTTTCGTAGCTCTTCGCATGCGGCAGGGACTGTTACAGCTGCTCCTTCCCCGGCGGCAGAGCGACGGAGAGCAGGTCTTGCTGCGCCGCTGAACTGCATCTCGGTCCTATTCTGCCCGCGCGTGCGCGTGACAGAGAGACATCGACAGAAAAGAGAGAGACAGAAACGGAAAAAAAAAGGCGGGCGCGTCCTGTGCCGCATGTCTGCCGCTTCGCCGACACCATCAGCGGCTTGCTCGAGAGCCCGCGGCACCCCTGCTGACACTTTTCTCCGGGAAGATCGGAAGGAATTTTTGTAGAAAGGAGAGTCAGACAGAGGAAGATAGAAAAAAGAGATACAAAGGGAAGGACAACGAAACAAAGAGAAAGGTACAGACACAGACAAAACAGAGACAGGACGTAGACACAGACGGAGACGGAGACATAGAGATAGTGAAGGAGTACGGAGGGCAGAGGGAGGTATATATGACGCGTCGTCGGTTTCTTCTCGGTATTTGTCCTCCTTTTGTTTTCTGCTCGTGTGTGTGTGTGTGTGTGGATGAGTGTGGCCGCAGTTTTTCTTCTCCGTCGGTGTGTTGCCTCCTTCGTAATTCGCTTGTCGCGTTCGTCCTCTGCAGGAGTTCTTCCTTTTCGCATACCCACGCACTTCGTACATTCATAGGCATGCAGCGGTCTCTGATCTCTCTTTGGTCCCCACATATGGCCACGTGTGTTTATACACCCATGTACATATACGTGAGACACGTATATATATCTGGAAGCAGAGAAAAACTGAGAGACCGAGAGAAGGGCAGAAAAAGACACACACATATCTACATGTGTGCGTGTATATACACGGACGTGTGTGTGTGTGAGTGGGAATAGAAGTCGTCAGAATTGCACGTATTTTATAGGAAGTGACGAGATTTCGATTTGCATCTGCCCTGCGATGCTGCTGCTGCTGCTGCTTTGCTGCTGCTGCTGCTTTGCTGCTGCTGCTGCTTTGCCGCTGCTGCTGCTGCTGCTTTGCCGCTGCTGCTGCTGCTGCTTTGCCGCTGCTGCTGCTGCTGCCTTGCCGCTGCTGCTGCTGCTGCCTTGCCGCTGCTGCTGCTTTCTTGCTGTTTCTCTTTAGGCTACGGATTCTTCGGAGGTCTGTCTCGCATCGCTGGCGTCGCCTCCGATTCTCTTGGTGAGCTGCAACACGAGGGAGACGGGGAGAGTTAGAGGAGCAGCAGAGGAGAGACAGGAGGGCACGCACCAATACATACATACACCGAAGTCAATAAAACATATCAGTGTGTGCATGCGAATGTCTCATGGAGGGAAATTATTTAAGTAGGAACGTTTTAGGGACATTATATCTACCGGAGCACAGAGAGTTGATAACACACAGAGACCCAAAGTTCTTCTTCTCGTCGAAGTACATATATCGAATCAAAAATATATATAATGATGTGTGTACGTGTATGTTTGTATACGTATATTATCATATATATTGATATACCTTGATGTGCATGTATATCTGTGGACATATATATATATATATATATGTATATATATTGACATATATGTGTATATATGGGCATAGTTATATATATATATATTTATATACATCGACATATACTGATGTTTTTGTATATGTATGGCCATAGATATAAATATATATGTATATATATCATGTATATGCATATGTATATAGATATATTGATGTATACGTACATGTATATATATATATTTTATAGGATCGAAGATTTCTGTGTGTACTCGTAAGAAAGTATCTCATATTCCTCGTCGTGGACGACCGAAATGCACACGTATAAAAATGCCGATATGTCGTATACAAATATAATAGTAGGAGATATATGTGTATATGTGTATGTATATGTGTATGTATATGTGTATGTATATGTGTATGTATATGTGTATGTATATGCGTGTATATATATATATATGTAAATAGAGGTATGTGTATGTATATGTATATGTGTATGTATGTATGGGAACAACAGTAGGAGAAGCCGCAGTAACACCGTCTACGTGACCACGCATATATAAGTGACTCTATATACATTATTTACATATGTACACATTACATATATATACATTATATTCATATATATATACACATACATTGTATACACCCTCATTACATATGTATGCATATATCTATATATATATATATATGATATATACATATATTGTATACACAAAAATTCATTACATATATATTCATTATGTACATATATGTGCATATATATATATGTAATATAAATATACATTATTTATAAACACATTATATATGTGTGCACACAATATACATATGTATAATACGTATATATACATACATTATATAAATATATACATTATATATATAGTAGGCAGGAATAGAGGGGTAAACACACATAACAAATATATATACATCATATATATATGTTTGCACACATGATATATGGAGAGTCAGCAGGAATAGGGGGATATCCATAAGACGTATATATACACACATGTATATATATGTGTATGTATAGTGAAACTGGTATCACAGCTGCTGCAGCAGCCGCATGAGCTAGGCGACTGCGCCAATGCGTAGATAGCTGTAGATCCCTACGTACTACGTCTATAATATAAAATAAATAATTGATATGTATATATGTATCGAGAAGACGACCAAGACAGGGAGAGGTCCAGGCAGCCTCCGTCTCTGCCCGGGGCTCTCAGCAACGGAGACACGAGAAGAGGAGAGGGTCCCCGTAGATGGGAGAAGAAAAGACAGCGGAGACACGGGGGAGACGGCAACTGGAAGGAGACGGCGAAGGGAGACGGGAGGAGAAAAAAGGAGACGCAACGCAGATAGATAAATATACAGATATGTACATACATCTATATATATATATATGAAGAGAGCATCTCATACATATATAGAGAGATACGTAGATAGATAGATATAGATGGTCAGAAAAAGCTTAAGTGAGACAAACACATATACATCATATATATGTATATATATACATACATGTGCATATATATATATAGAGAGAGAGAGAGATGGATACCTCTCTCTCTGGCAGGGAAGTGAACCTTCCACGGGTCTACACTCACTTTTGACGCGGGTTTGACGATCTAAAACGACCTATGTATATCTTCCTAAATATAAATATATATGTATATGTGTATGTGTGTATTTGTATTTTCATAGGTATATTCCCATTTGTATTACTTCTATATATGTCCCTGTGTATACAGATATATATGCCTGCCAGCAGGTAAGTATGTATATATATGTATATGTGAATTGGTGTGTATATATATAGATTCATGCTTACGAGGTAGAAGTTACTCTACGTGTATCTGAGTATATGTATTTACATATATTTTAGAATTGTTGTCGCAGTACAAAAGAAATACGTTTCTCCGCCGATGATCTCGGGTGGCAAGGCAGATCTTCTCCTCTAAGGGGGCGTATGTTTCTTCACGCAGCAGCAGCTGCAGCAACATAATTCATGCAGGCCTTATACTACGTATCGATGCCAGTACTTCTACATCCGTCGGCCTATCCATCTCTCTCTATATATAAACATACATATGCGTGTATGTATATGAGGTAGTTGTCTATAAGTCGGCTTATCCATCTGTGTCTCCCTCTTTCCCTATATATATATATGTATATGTGTATTATATAGGTGTCTATGTCTTGGTATATCCATATCTCTCTCTATATATATATATATGCATATGTATGTATTTATATATATATATAATGTATATGTGTTTGTCTCACTTAATCTATTTCTGACCACGTATATCTATCTATCTACGTATCTCTCTATATATGTATGAGATACTCCCTTCATATAAATATATAGATGTATGTACATATCTGTATATTTATCTACCTGTGTTGCTGTCTATTTATATGTATATCCATCTGTATCTCACATAAGCTGTCTCTATCCGTCTGTATCTACACATACATATACATACATATATATATATATATATCTATATATTCCGTCTGTGTCTCTGTCCCTATATATATGTATCTGCTATTGTGTGTATTCTTGCTTAAACGTCTCGTCGAGAGTATGATAGCGGTCTCGACAGGTTTAATTTTTTCCCCAATGTTTGTATTTTTGATGGTGCCTCGCTGACGAACATGTACACACACATATATGCAGGAGCGTTAACTCTCGACGACGCATATTTACACCAGCGACAGCAGCAGCAACGAAGACAACGACCGAGGGACGTGACCGAAGGAATTGCTCTTGGGGCTGAGGCATTTGGGAAGGCCGTTCTTGGCGGTCTTACAGGTAATCTTTGCCATCAATACCACAACAGCAGCAGCAGCAACCATAGAAGAAGCAGCAACAACAGCAGCTTGCAGAGAAGCAGCAGCAGCAACAAGCGCAGAAGAAGCAGCAGGAGCAACAAGTGTAGAAGAAGAACCAGCAGCAGAACTAGGCACAGAAGAAGCAGCAGCAGTAGCAAGCACAGAAGAAGAACCAGCAGCAGCAGCAAGGGTAGAAGATGCAGCAGCAGCAACAAGCGCAGAAGAAGCAGCACGAGCAACAAGCGTAGAAGGAAAAGCAGCAGCAGCAGCAACTGCTGCTGTAGCAGCTACTAGCGCAGAAGAAGCAGCAGCAGCAGTAACAAGCACAGCAGCGACAAGCATAGAAGCAGCAACAGCAGCACGCAGCAACAGCAACAAGCATAGAAGAAGCAGCGTCGGCAGCAAGCATAGCAGCAACAAGAATAGAAGAAGCAACAACAGCAACAAGCATAGAAGAACCAGCAACAGCAGCAAGCATAGCAGCAGCAAGAATAGAAGAAGCAGCAACAACAGCAAGCACAGAAGGTGCAGCAACAGGAGTAGGGCCAGAAGAAACAGCAGCAGCAGAGAGAATAACAGCAGCAAGGAGACCCAGTAGCAGCAATCAGGAGGGCGACAGCTATCGACGCGTGAAGCACAGCAGCAGATAAGAAAGCAGCAACATCCGCTGCAGCAGGAGCAGCAGTTGTGTCGCGACAACCGGAGCCGGACTGCGAGGAGGGCCGCGCAGCAGCAGCAGAGACCCAGGCAGGAAGAGTGGCTTGGCCGTAGAAACAGGCAGCCGAGTCGCCGAAGCAGCAGCACATTGGTACGCGCTGTTCTGCTCACTTGACAGCAGCAGTACACCACTTCCCGTGCTTTTCTTCTTTTGATTTCTCTTAGCAGCAGCAGCACACCGGTCCCCGTACTTTCGTTTTTCTTCTTTTCCTCCGCTTTCTCTTAGCAGCAGCAGCAGCAACCTTTCGACAGCAGCAAGGTGAGCCTCTAGCGACGCACTTTTTCTTTGCGGGTGCACATCCACGACGTGCAACAACTGTGAACTCTTCTCCCACATCTGAACATTTCAACAACCAGCAAACACGTCTACATCCTTAAAAAAACTTTCCGCGCCGACTCCATTAAAAGCGAGTGTAATTCTATCCGTCGAAAGAGTTTTAGAAATGCGTACAAACGACGCATCTACACATAAATACACATTCGTACCTCCATCGCCACACTTCGTCCTCCTACTGGTCTACCAACATATACATACCCACACATATATATATGAGTATATCTATATCTATCTGTATATGTATATGTGTGTCTTTCTTCTTCTATACAGGTATGAGTATACTTACATATATGTATGTGTATCCTCCTTACTATATCATTCTTTCTCTCTGTCTTTCTCCTTCTTCTATCTCTTCTCTGTTGTCACGCATTTACGTGCAGGTAGAAAGATATGTACACAAGTGTAATTTTTAGAATCAACATATGCATATATAGGTGTGTCACTCTCGCTCGACGTATAAATTAACTCTCATGCGCCTATGGGTATGAGTGGAAGGAATGCATACATTGACAAAACAGAGACAGCACATGCGTCGAAGTCGCAGTTGCCGTGGTACTATTATAAGAGTAGTAGTGGTACGTACATAAAACGAGCAGTCCTCTTGTGTTTATATTGGAAGTAATCTCAGAGAATCACTTCGACGGAAGTCATATTACAGAGAGTTATCGTCCAGGAGAAGGAGCAGCAGTAGAAGAAGTAATAGAAGGCGCAGTGGTGGTGTCTTCATAGTGAAGAGGGGAGTCTTCGAGGGAGAGTCCTGCAGGAAGTACTACTGAAGACAGCAAAACAGGACTTATACGGGAGAGTCATATTAGAGGGAAGTAATACTCGCACAAGAAAAGGAGGACGACGAGGAGGACGTATGGAGAGCGAACATTTCTGTTCTATTTCTAGTGGAGACAGTTATATTAGAGAGAGTCATACTGAAGAGGGCAGTGTTGTAGAAGTAGTAGCACCTGTCGTAGTAGTGCTTGTAAAAGAGAAGCGTTTGTGTTGTATTGTAGCTGGAGAGAGGAATACAGGACTGATACTGCTGAGTAACATCAAAGGGAGTAACATCGAAGGGAGTCACATCAAAGGGAGTCACATCAAAGGGAGTCACATCAAAGGGAGTCACATCAAAGGGAGTAACATCAAAAGGAGTAACACCAGAGAGAGGGTCATATCAGAGAGAGAGAGAGAACCACTAAAGAGAGAGCAGCATTAGACAGGGAGGGTACTATCAAAGAGAGAGAGTGATATTAGGGAGAGAGCACCACTAGAGAGGGAGAGCACCAGTAGGGAGGGAGAGTACCACTATTAGAGAGGGAATACCATTAGAGAGGGAGTACCATTAAAGAGAGTGCCGTTAAAAAGAGTACCATTGAAGAGAGAGAACCACTAAAGAGAGAGCACCACTAGAGAGGGAGAGCACCATTAGGGAGGGAGAGTACCATTATTAGAGAGGGAGCACCACTAGAGAGGGAGTACCATTGAAGAGAAAGTGCACCACTAAAGAGAGAGTAGCATAAGAGAGGGAGTTGGATCAGAGAGAGAGAGAGTCTCACTAGAGAGAGAGTCACATTAGAGACGGAGTCACATTGGACAGAAAGTGAAATTGGGGAGGGAGTGCCATTAGAGAGAGAGAGTGAAATTAGAGAGAGAGAGAACCACTAGAGAGAAAATAGCATTAGAGAGGAGAGTGTATACCATTAAAGAGAAAGAGTACCACTAGAGAGAGAGAGTAACATTACAGAGAGTAACATGAAAGAGAGTGAAATTAGGGAGAGAGTACCACCAGAGAGAGAGACAGAGTACCACTAAAGAGAGAATACCACTAAATAGAGAATACCACTAAAGAAGGAGGACCACTAAAGAGGGAGGACCACTAAAGAGAGAGTACCGACCATTAGAGAGGGAGAGGACCATTAGAGAGATACCAGTCAAGAGAGTACCATTAAAGAGAATACCGTTAAAAAGAGTACCACTAAAGAGAGAGTACCATTACGGAGGGACCGTATCAATAGAGAGGGAGAGTACTAATTGAGAGGGCGAGTATTAATAGAGAGGGAGAGTACCACTAGAGGAGAGTAACATTGAAGGGGAAGAGTACCATGAGTACCAATAGAGAGGGAGTGTACCACTAGAGAGAGAGCAACATTAGAGAGAGTACCACTAAAGAGGGAGTACCATTAAAGAGGGAGTACCACTAAAAAGGGAGTACCATTAAAGAGACTGCCATTAAAGAGAGGGTACCATTATAGAGAGGAAGAGTACCATTATAAAGAGAGTGCCATTAGAGAGGGAGAGTACCATTATTAGAGAGGGAGCACTGCTAGAGAGGGAATACCATTAAAGAGAGAGTAATATTAGGGAGAGAGTTCCATTATAGAGAGAGAGAACCATTAACGAGAGAATTCCATCACAGGGAGTACCACTAGAGAGGGAATATCAATAGAGAGGGAATATCAATAGAGAGGGAATATCAATAGAGAGGG